>LOEQ01006513.1:30969-53277 GCA_001685075.1 Bramus lutescens | reverse complement strand
GAGGATCTCTGTGAGTTCAAGGCCAGCTTGGTCTACAGAGCGAGTTCCAGGACATCCAGGGCTGTTACACAGAGAAACCCTGTCTCAAAAAAACAAAAAACAAAATAAAAAACCCCAAACAAAACTGAAGAGAAATGTCCAACACACACTGTATCATATAACCCTCAGCTGCAAGCAGGGCTTGCTCTGAAATGATCCTCCTGACAGTAAGTACACCCTAGACAGGGTGAGTACAAGGTGGTTGGTAGAGCGCACACGCTTGCTGGTGTGGATGTTTTCTTTGTGTGTTTGGAGCTTTCCATCATGGACATGTATTAACTGTGTGTTTAAAAAATGCAAACAAAGCTAACCACATTCCCTTCTAATGGGAAGAGGAGCCTTTGCTTGGACAGTAGCTTGAAGACAGATGGGAGTCTCTTAAAGAGATAGAAGCCACAGGGTGTTCAGTCCTCAGTCGTTGGAGGCTCCCCAGGAGCTAGCTCCATGTGTTCCTACTGGGCCATGGGCTTTTCTGGATCCAGGCCAGGGGCGGGAAGGATTGGGAGAGTATTGCAAGGTGCCAGGCGCACCTGAGCAGCTAGGCAGGTGCACCAGCTGCCCGGACTGCATGGAGCTGGCTGTGCTCACCCGTCCCCATCTCGCCTCCCGCTTCTACCTCCCCACCTTCCCGGCTAGCTCAGGTGTGGTGCATCTGTGGCCTGTTGGCAGCTCTCATGCCTGCAGTGCTAGGGAACTGTCAGGTTAAAAGCTGGCTTGCTCGACTTGATCCCACATGTGAGCTGTTTTATTTCCCCTCTCTCCCTTACACAGCTTCAGTGTGCTTTTATAAATATTTCACTAGCCTTGCTAAAGTCTATTTCATCTCTCTCTTAAATTTATTAAATATAAATGCAGCGACAACTCTACCATAAGTCTTTCTTTGCTGTCAAAAACCTCAGGCTCCTGTGGAAGTAAATAGAATTTGCTTTGTTTAGCATGGGTAGCTTGGAATCCTATCTGCTCAATAGGTTCCTCCCAAGCCCCCCCCCCANAGCCTCCCCATTTTTGTTGGTAGGGGTCTGTTCCATCCCTCCACAGGGTACAGGAACATGGACCCATTTTGAAGATATCCTGACACAGGATTATTAGATGCTCTTGCCTGAGGTGTGGACTTGGAGTACCCAGGTTCATCAATCCCTCCATAGTGCCTTCCATCAGCAACTATGGCTGCCTTTCGTCACCAATCAGATGTGATCAACCCAAACGTGCATCTGGGCAGAGTTCTGCCCTCACCTCTCTTTCGAAATAGAGGGCCTATTTGTCATAGCAGGTGACCTGGTCACAAAAGACACAGACTCTTATGAAACAATTGAGAGGGCTGCCACCCCATCCTCCCCTGCCACATAAGTAGAGCCAAGTGCACAAGGAGTGAGACAGGAATCCCAGCCCCCCAAAACAATCCACAAGCACCGCCTCTAAGCCCCCTGCCACTTCCTTTGTTATTTGTTAATTACAAAATAAACACAACCCTGCTCACTGACTGTGGAACGAGATGTCTGCCAGCTGGGGACCAGCAGGCACTGGGCAGACTGTCATGCCTTCTGGCATTTGCCCTCTGTCCAACACATGCGATTTCACAGAGGAGCCAGGGAGCAGGGAGTGGGGATGGAAGGACCTAGCTTAGAGAGGGCAAGCAAGTGAGGTGCTCACAAGTCTGCTTTATATGCCTCTGAAGCCCGTGAGAATGGCTTTCTTTTCCACAAAAGAATGGGTTCTTTTTCACGTGAAAATGGTCCTCTTGGTAGGTCTTGTTTAACTCTTGTTTTGGCCAAAACATGGGAGCAGAAAATACTGGATTTTCCCATCATTTAACAAAAAAATAAAACTAGAGCACAAGGTTTAGGCCCAGACTCAGGCTCCCAGAATCTTCTCCCAAATTTGCAGAGATTCAGTCTGGGGGCTACAAAGGCTCAATGATAAGAACTGGCTGGTAGTAAATGTTTATGTTAAATGTCTAGAACCAGTTCCCGAATGCACCTAAGAGACATAGGCTGGCGCCCAGATCCCACAGCTCGGGATCTTCCTGGAGTTTCTGGGTCCATTCTACAGAGTCAGTAAGTACACTTACTGTGCCTGTAGACACACTTGGAAGGGAAAGGAAGCATCTGTGTGTTCTGGTTGGCTGAAGACAGGGAGACCCCCATCCCGTATTATGTTATGTAGTAAACGACCCAGCTCGCACGGGGTGCAATAGTTCAATAAAACCATTCTGCTTAAAAATGTGACAAAATAGATTTTTACTCTTGAAATGACTACCAATTTTCATTTTACAGGTCTCCCCTCCTCATATTTTAGACTCCTTTAAAAGCGATTTCAAGTTGTTTAACAGTTGGGAGGGGATATGGGTAAACTGACTCCCTGCACTTAAGATGCAAGAGTCACAGAGGAGCAAACTTCCGTAGACTCTTCCACTGCCTTCCTGGCTCCCAGGTGTCGGCTGGCTTCTTCCCATCATGGGAATATGGGCGGCCAAGAGTCCCCAGAAGGAAGTAACAGGCCGGTAAGGACGGCTGTCTGAAGTGGGGCTGCAGTTTCCTTTCACTGCTGGGAGCCAAGCTACTTCAGAACCACACTGCTTCCCTTTGGCTTGACAAGGGTGGGAAGGAGGTGGTGGGCAGAGAAGACAGAGGCACCAAGTCTTGGCTCCGACCAGGTGTTTTTGAGGGAAACTCTTCCTCCGGTTTCTGCTGCCCACTGCTGGCGGAATGTGTCTGTCAAGGTGGCATCAGTCTCTAATAGGTTTGTAATTCACTTTCTCCTTGGAATCAAAAACAGATTCTACCACTTCCTGCGTCGACTCAAGGTCAGGATGTGCCGCTGCATAAGCAAGAGCGTCTGAAGCAAAAATGAAGTTCCTGGGTTCTTTAGGATTCAGGGGGTACTGAGAATTTGCTATAGTTTGCTCATTGAGCATTTGATCAGTGGTTTCCTTTTCCCAGGGCAACTGGGGACTGGGGAAGATAAAAGTGGTAAACAAAGTCAGAGTCTGTCCGTTCGTTTGTCTGTCTGTCTGCTCATTTCTCAGTCTCCCTCAGGCTGACCTTCTTAGCTGATCCTGGGAGTGCTGAATGTTCACGTCTACTACATTCCATGCGTGCACAGCTAGCTCTCTACTCACACTCTGTGCTCATCTGTGCATCACACCGTTGCTCTGCAGCTTCTCTGAGAGGTGGGGGTGTCAGTAGGATAGAAACCTGTAGTGGCATTTCATTTGTATTTTAATAGATCAAGCTTGCCTAAGGATCAGAAAAGTAAAACAGCCACACTGGCCAGCCTTACAGACCAGGCAGCGGTGACACACACCTTTAATCCCAGAACTAGAGAGGAATATAAGATGGGGGGAGAAAGCTCTCAGTCTCAGTCTCATTCTGAGATCCCTGGAGGCAGGATCGCCATTTCAGACTGAGGTCAAGGTGAGAGCCAGTAGCTGGCTGCTTCGCTTTTCTGATCTTCAGGTTAAACCCCAATATCTGTGTCTGAGTTTTTATTAATTGTTCTTCAGACACTGGTGTCTCCATTTCTCACCAGAGGCTGTGGAACTGGGAGAAGAGAACCGGCTGTCCCGGTTGCAGGATGAGTCTCTGGGGCTCAGAGCAGGGAGCCCAATCTTTTGGACTGGCTCCTCCCATACCTCACACCGGTTGGCCAGCCTTGACAATCCATTTCTCTGTGAGGCCTGAAAGAGTCCTGGTCAGTTTTGTCCCCCAGTCTGTGGCTTCTTCTGTGTGCCATGGAACTTTAATGAATCAGAGTATAGCTTCTCAATGACAGGCAAATTTGTCCTCAGTGGACATTGGGAGGTGTCTAGGAACCCTATTCGCTGTCTCCCATTGGTTATGGGTTCTTGGTATCAACTGAGCTGAGCTTGCTAGCTATCCTCCACCCTATAGGAATCCCTGTCCCCCACAAATCCCCAAGATGGCATGAGGCTCTGATTTAGGAGGTTGAATTTCATGTGACTGGCCATTTCAGCCACAGTTTCTCACTGTTGTCTGTGTTGTCAGACCAACACACACACAAAGGGTTACCCAGTCCAGTGCAGGCAGAACTCTAGTCAAGCTGCATCTGCCTAAGGGGCCGCATGACACTTGTAAAGAATGTGATGAAGGCAGCAATCTGTAGCAGGTGAGAGTGCTAGGGGCCAGGAAAGCCTTCTAGGAGGTGAGGATCATCCCCACAAAGAGGCCAGAGACTGAGGTAGGCCAAGGTAGAGGTCCCTTGGTGCAAAGTCCCCAGTTGATCGCTAGAGCCTTGGAGTGTTCGTGGTCCTTTGGAGATGGTCCACATTTGGATGAGGAACCCAAGACTCTTGAGTGGCCCCCTGGCATCACCCACTAGCTGTTGGAGGGGGGTGAGCATGTATGAAATATGTTTTGAGGGGGAGCAAGTCTCTGACATTTATCCCAAAGCAGAGGCCCAGCCTTGTATTTATTCTTAGTGCAGTCCCCACTGGAACCTGATGTTTCCTGGACCCTGGTCTTGGTGCAGCCTGACCCCAGCCCTTCCCTCTGCCTCCTTCCCCATAGAGGACTTTGAAGCAAATCGCACAGCAAACTTAATGAAAACTAATGGGAACCAGCCTGCATTTTGCTCGGGGACACCCTACCCTTCTAGCTGACTCTGAGGTCCCTGCTCAGTCACACCTCCGCTTCTCCAGGGTGCTCTGGGTTTTGTGGGTGATTTGCTATGGGTGGGGCAAGGACTGCTGGCAAGCTTCTGAGCGAGTGCTTCCGATGGTAGCGGCTTCATCACTCGGTGGAGAGTGACCCATATTTCCTAACATCATTTCCCTGCTGGAACTCAAATTGAGTTCATGTTATTCTAATGATATCAGTTGACCTTGAGAATTAGACCAAGAAGCCTGGGGTTATTCTTCCAGCTTCCACTGCAGATTCTTGCCATGTGTTTGGAAATGCACTCAGCTCCTCATTGCCCTCAGTGGGCAGGGAAAACAGAAAACAAAGATCCTGACCTGCTCTTATTTCTAGAAAATGCATCTTGGTGGTTGCAGACCGTAGGAGACTTCCTCCCTCTCATCAGGTTCTGCTCCTGCCTGGTTCACAGTTGCTGTGTTCTCTGCATCCACACTGCCTGGGCCATGTCTTCCCTGGCCTCTCCCCAAGGCTCCCCACTCACTTTCTATTCCTGTGGTGAAGACCTGGTCCCTCAGTCACGGTTCACACCCTGGTCCTTCTTGTCCTCTTAACCCCTGCCATGCGTAGCACAGCGTGGCTGACCACCTGCTTCAGCCCGCACACTGGTTTTGAACCTCCATGACTCCATTTTGTGGTCCTCCTCAGAAATAACCCACTATGGCTCATGTCTTCTCCAAGCAAGGTCACATCACCCTCCTCGGCGTCCACTTTTTCCCACACGCCTTGTGCATGTTAGGCTACTTTGGATGTTGAGGTCGTAGCTGGGGTGGAGGCAGCTGAGCAAGTTTCCATTGCAGGGAAGAGGGAGCATCTAGAATACAGATGGAGGATAGCAAGGCGCCTTCTATTGTGTGAGCTTGGAAGGACATAGCAGTGTGGAGTGGCTCAGGGAAAGCGACCCTGAAGAGGATGTTTGAGACCAGAACTGAGAGATGAAGATCTATGAAAAAGCTGAGATTTAGGGATTTATTCCTTAAACTCTGAGGTGGAAAGATTTGGATGTCCTAGGCACCAACCTGGAGTGGGCTCTGTGCAGTGTCTTGTGGCTGAAACGGAACAGAAGCACCAGCAGGAAAAAGGCTGAAATGTGACTCTGGAGGTCACACTTGCCAGGGCAGCCGGCAAGGTTTAAGTTCACCTCAGGTGGTTGTGTGACCTTAGCAAGTTGTATGCCTTTTCTGGGCCTCGGTTTTGTCATCTGTAGAAGAAGAAGTGTGGGAAGCCAGCAGCTCATACCGGTGAAGTGTTCATAATCATTCATACATTGAATTTATCACAGTTTCTATTTTCCAAAATTACCAGCTCTAAACCCAACTACAAACAGTATGCACTGGGTCTTGGAACAGAACAAGACAAAATACAGAGCTCCAATATGCAGCTTGGGAGATGGAGTTGTCTGCCTGTGGCCATATCCGGGACTCCCTGGCTGCTGAGCAGGTGAAGACCCTGTTTGGGGCTCCCCCACCTTCCATAACCAGGGAAGCAAAAAGCATTGAGAGGAGCTCCAGATGCACCCCCTCCTCCGGGGACACCAGCCCACAAGGGAGGAGAAGAGAGCATTTTAGCCAGATTGGTAGAGTGCAAGATAAGCTGGATACAATGGGGCTTGAATCTTTGCCCTTGCTGAGCAGAAATGCAGAATTAAGCATTCAGACCTGGAAACCACGTCCCGGAGGAGTCAGCTCAGCTCCTTTGGAAGATGCACCTCTCCTGGCACAAAAGAAGAGCAGGCAGACTTGAGGCTGAAGGAGAGGCTTCCTGTGGCAAAGGAGGGCCCTGGGATCCCAGGGGGAGGGTCAGAGAGGAGTGGAGCTGAGAGACAGATGGGAAGAGAGGGGACAGAGGAGGAGCAAAGACCTAAGCAGGACAGACACACAGAATCTGAGAACAAAAGATGCCCCAGATACAGAAAGACTGTGCGAGAGACAGACACTAAAGACAGGGACAGACGATGAACCCAAGGCCAGGTGGACATCCCAGCTGACCCCATTTCCTCCCATCATGGACCCAAAATGGTTCTTGGAAAAAGTTCCCCCTTTCACTGCCGCATCAGGCACCCAAGCCAGCCCTTGCATGGACATGGGAATGTGTGTGCATGCACACACACATATACTCTCACACATCCAAACACTAGCCCACAACTCACACACTGACACATACACACATTCACTCTCTCACATTCGCAGCTCATACACAATTCTTTCTCACACTGGTAATATACACGTTCACTCCATTTACTCACATACACAATCACACATACAGACATTCACTCAACTCACACAGATATACTTTTGCTCACATACTTACATTCGCACACACACAGTTATGCACATTTACACTAAAAGATTGTGTATATTTATACATATACACAATCACACATTGACATATATACGCATTCACTCACATAATACACATTCCTTTATAATTCACACATTGACACACATACTCATCTCATTTACAATTCACACCAATTCACTCTCACATTGACACACTCATCTCATTTATAATTCACACCCAATTCACTCTCACATTGACACACATTCATCTCATTTACAATTCACACCAATTCACTCTCACATTGACACACACTCATGTCATTTACAATTCATACCAATTCACTCTCACATTGACACACACTCATTTTATTTACAATTCACACCAAATTCACTCTCACATGGACACACATTCATCTCATTTACAATTCACACCCAATTCACTCTCACATGGACACACACACATATCATTTACAATTCACATCCAATTCACTCTCACATTGACACACACATACTCACACACATCCATTCACAGCTCACATACATTTGCATTCACATTGACACATGTACACTCACATTCACACAGTCATACATACTCCATACACATGCACACACATATATACTCTCTCACATATGTTCCCTCACCCACAGTCAACCATATACACACACACATTCACTCACACATAACACTCACCCACATTCACACGCTCACATATATTTTCACACTCACATATACTCTTACACATATTTACAAATACACCAAATACACTTATATGTACTCTCACACATATACTCACACACACATACACGTTCACGTTCTCACACATATTCTCTCTCTCTCTCTCTCTCTCNACACATACTCATCTCATTTACAATTCACACCAATTCACTCTCACATTGACACACACTCATCTCATTTACAATTCATACCAATTCACTCTCACATTGACACACACTCATTTTATTTACAATTCACACCCAATTCACTCTCACATGGACACACACATATCATTTACAATTCACACCCAATTCACTCTCACATTGACACACACATACACACATTCATTCACAGCTCACATACATTTGCATTCACATTGACACTTGTACACTCACATTCACACAGTCATACATACTCCATACACATGCACACACATATATACTCTCTCACATATGTTCCCTCACCCACAGTCAACCATATACACACACACATTCACTCACACATAACACTCACCCACATTCACACGCTCACATATATTTTCACACTCACATATACTCTTACACATATTTACAAATACACCAAATACACTTATATGTACTCTCACACATATACTCACACACACATACACGTTCACGTTCTCACACATATTCTCTCTCTCTCTCTCTCTCTCNCCCCACAAGCTTCTAAAAATCTCTTGACACTCACACCTAACTGGGACCTCTGTGGTGGTGATGAGGTGGCTTCTGTGTCGGGACTGAATTTAGCCTTAGTTCCTTTTTTGCTACGGTTTCACCATCATTTGGCCACTCCAGATCCACTGAAATTGGAGCTTTGGTCAGGATGTTAGCAATGGGAATTGGCACAACACTGAGGGGTGGGACTTGGTGGGGGAGTCTACCCTTGGGTTGCAGCGTTCCACATGTGGATCTCTGGCTGCCGCATGCATGCCTACCATTGAGACCCACCACAGTATGACCAGATGTGAAGGTTCTGTGGGAGCTAAGTGAACGGGGAGGCCTCACCCATAAACCTTCTAAATCGTTCTCAGACATCTCACAAAGAGAAAATGTTGGCCCGCAGGCTCATTGGCTGCAGGCTCCACCAGGGCAAGGGTGTGTCTGTATTGTTTAACAGGTCTTTCTGGGGCTTTGTACCTGCAGCCCACTGTGCAGCCCCTTTCTCCAGCTCCTCTGCTACATCTGGCTGGTCCTCTGTGACTACTGATGTCTCACAGTAGCAGGCGGTACCCCTCAGCTCTTACCTGCACCCTGAGCTTATCCAGGTACCCTGGTTTCCTTTCTGTTGTTTGGGTAAACACCATGAGCAAAAGCAACTTGGAGGGTTTATATCAGCATGCACAATACAGTAAGCACATCATTGTGGGAGGCCAGGGCAAGCGCTTGTGCTCTGGAGGCAGGAACCTGGGGCAGGGACTGAAGTAGAAACCATGGAACGCTGCTTATTGGCTTGCTTCTCCTGTCTCTTCCTCAGACACCTTCCTGCTCAGGGGTGGTACTTTCCACAGTGGAATCATAAGCAGAAAAAAATCCTTTTCTCCCTTGCTTTTGGTCATGATGTTTTGTGACAACCTAGGGACACTTGGGGGGAACATCTACCTGTTCTAGATCATGTTCTGCAGCTCTAGTACAGCCAGCTCCTGCGTGGGTCGCTCCAGCTCTCAGCGCTTGCCTACATCGCTCAACTTCCTCTCTCGAGCACCACGTGGGCGGGGCTCTTCCCTGTGCTGGTAGCTGCTGTATCTGCCGAAAACAAAGGATCCAGGTACCTTCTAGAGCACCTAGACCGTTCACAGATGATGAACAGGGGCTGGTTCTGAAGGGCGCTTGCCAAATGTGGAGGTGGGAGTGGGCGTGGCTCTTCAGCAGTTGAGATAATAATGTTCCACCAGGCCCCTTTGGTCGCATCACCATCAGGGATGAGGAAGTTCCTCTTAAGACTGAGGTGGGATTTTCAGTCATTTAGCCTAATTAACACCCGAAGATCTATGTGTGACTAGGCACAAGGTTGACTCTGGTAAGCTAATGGGTTAGGTTCTCTTTCAAGACACTGATGCTCAGCAGCCACCTGCAGTCCTGGGGTGACCAGGGACACCTGTCCAAAGAAGCTCCTTCAGAAGACCCTGAGCCCTGATGGAAAAGTGGGCTGGACATGAGCAGCCCTCACTGTCCCAAGTTCCTATTATGGGAAGCAAATGTGGTGTGGGGTGATGTTGGAAGCATCTCGGGCAGATTTCCTCTGGGGTTACAGAGAGAATTCGATTCTTGCCATCAAGCAAATTAAAAAAACAAGCGAACAATTTCCAACATCAATAAGCAAACAAGACAAAGCAAATAAAAACATCAAGCAAAGGAAAACAAGCAAGATAAAACAAAACCAAGCCTCAACAGGCCAGTGTGCCTACAGACTAGGAACTGGGAACATGGACATTAAAATGTCCTCAGGGCGGATGGTCTGGGTTTGGTTTAGCTCCTCTGCATGTTATAAAGTATACATGTGTTGCTAGCTAGCTGAGACAGGCTTTGTTTGAGCACAGCCTCCGGTGTGTGGTACACAGGGCAGCACACGCTCCTCCAAAAGATTTCAAAACAAATGCGCCACGGGCCAAGAGTTCAGGAGTGGGAGTGGCAGAGGCCAGAGATGGATTCCCAAGGAGAGAAAGGAAGGGGGAGGAGGCAGTAGGGAGGGGGCAGAACCCAGGAGGGTGTTTCCTTGTGGGGATATTCCTGTGGTGAGAAATGGAGGCTGACCTTCCTCCTTTCTGTTGCTTACACTTCAAGTTCCTCTTTGCCCGAGTGCCCCTGAATGATGAGCTTCTGGGGGAAGAATATGGTTTCCTCTGACAACGACTTTTGAGTGTGAGGCACAGAGTGTTCAGTAAACATCGTGTATGGAGGAAGCAAAACCTACATCATGAAATTGCTGATCCACATGGAGCAGTTGGGTTGCACCTGGTCACCCACTCAGATCAACCTCTCTGGCTGTTCCTGGCCTAGTCTGGAGGAGAGGGACACAGGCAGGCTCATACCTGGTCTGACAGGATTGATGGAACACTCTGGGGTCCACTCCAGACTGCTGTCAAGAGGCCACAACGACCAGCGCTTTGGCCTTTGTGGACTAGGTAAACCAAGCTGAGAAGACCTGGTGTCCACTAGGCAGCCCAAGTGTGGTGAATGCTTTTGGAAATGGAAAGTGGGGGCTCCCCAGGAGAGCCCCAGCGAGGTGGCGTTAGGTGTAGAGTGCCCTGACCCCTCCAGGGAATTCTCACTGTACATCTGTGACATCATTGCTTCTCATAGTGAGGAGCATGGGGTCAGGTTAGTCAGCAGAGGGTGTGATCCATTCCTGAACTTGGAGCAAGCTCCTTCCTTTACAACCCAGGCTAAAAGGTGGGTGCCCAACTTCCAGAATGATCCAGTGAACCTGATGGAACAAGGTAATTAACCACCCCTTCTTCCAGTAACACCAGTCTTCAACTGTCTACACTATGGGACCACACATGTTATACATGGGAAGATGTGGAGAGCAACCCCCACAGCAGGCTGCCACCTTCTGTGCCCTCAGCATAAGGGGGAGCCTACCTGCTGTATTGTTGGCAGGATTAAGGGAGAAAACCCACAATGCAGGCTAGTTATCTGCACTGGCCTATATGGATGGAGATACAGCTCCAGGGTACAAAGAAAACATACCAGAAAGGGACAGGGACCTCCCAGGTGGGCCCTGTGTGCATGTGTGTGGTCCTGTGTACTCCTGATGCAGGAAGGCTTGGACATGTGCTGCTCTAATGACTGTGAGGACTCTGGGCCACTTATCAACCTTGGGAACAACGATCTGAAGTCTAGAAGGAGGAGAAGGCCAAGCTGGAGCTTGGGGCTCACCGGCTGAGCAAGACCCTGACGTGTAGAATACTTGATCCTCCTGAGTCACACTGCTTGGCGTATATCTAACAATGTCTGCCTCTTAGCTGCTGTGTGGCAGCAGGGCTTCCAAGCCTGAGGGTCACATGGCAGGGAAATTGAGTCCCAGTTCAAGCCCATGTCCTTAGCAATGAATGACACAACCAGGCACTGAAAGCGGGGATTCTGGGAGAGAGAGGCCTACTACGTAATGTCTCTGCAGAGGGGACAAGCAGGCACAGAGGACAGACTGCAAGTGCCAGCTCTGTTGAGAAGTTCTCCACAGGAAGAAGAGGGGCAAGGAGGAATGCAGCCTGGGAGAAAAGCTGCACACAAGAGAAGTTCGATGATGGTGCCATTTCTGCGTCTGCTCTTGGCCAGTCACACATACATGGCAGTATAATAGCCAGCTTTTGGAGACTATCATGGAATACCTGAGACAAGCCACTCTATTAAAAAAGAGTAAGGCGTCTATTTTGCTGCAAAGTCTAGAAGCTTGGAGTCCCAACAGCAAGCGCAGGGTCTTGCAAGGATGCCCTTTGGCTGCATCCCAACACGGCAGGATCACATGTGTCTGTGCAGTTTGTCTCCATCTCCCAGGAGGCTCTGCCCCGTTGACCTAACAATCTCCAAAGGCTTCACGAATAAACACCATGGTGAGGTTAGGGTTCCAATCTCTTAAGCCCTTTACATCAGACTTTGTGAGCCAAGTTTCTTTGGGACTTTGGGGATAGCCATATTCAGATGCTACCAGGCAGATGGTCACAGATGCTCCTCTTAGCATGGCCTTCCTCAGAGCCTGAAAATCCCCTCCCATCACAGTGGCAGGAGAGCTTGTGGGTGGTGTAGGGCCCCATCCTTGAGCTGTGCACCCAGGGCGGGGGAGTCACGTGTACTTCGGTTCTGCTGTGAAATGTATTCTAAAGTAAAATTATCTGGAGAGCACAGCTGAGGTTTGAGAGCTGAATGGGGAGGTAGGTGCTTATGGTTGAAGACAAGGCCAATCAGACCCCCCACACCCCTACCCAGGTCCCATCCCACAATGGATCCCTGCTCCCTCCAACATCTTACTGTAGGTCCTCTCTGTCAGTGCTCTTCAAGGGAAGCAGAGTGTCCCACAGTCACCGTGAAGAGATGAAGGATATGAATATTTTATCTCCTCTCCCTTCTTGTCAAAACCTATAATATTGCTTTTCATAAATCAATTTCACCCGAGCATGCTGTTCGGGGTGCAGCATGCCTTTATACACTTAGTCTTTGATTTGGTCTCTGGCCTGCCTTATGAACAGCGGCCTCTCAGAGACCCTTCAGGGTTGGGACATTCTGATGGAGAGTGGGCTGGTGACTTCTCGTCAACTTCATTGCTTGCGTGTGAAAGATAATCACTTCTGCCCGGCCAGCTGAGGGCTGAGTACTAGCTGCTTAATTGCACCCACCTTCCAGACCTCTTCTCAGAGATTGATTCCACGGCTTTCTTAGCATAATACACGGCAGGATGTGTAAAAGCGGGAAGCGGCAGCCCTCTTAGCCGAAGCAGCAAAGCCAATTGACGCGTTTCTCCTGTTAAATTTACTGGCTTTATTGAAAGGCCTTTGGGGAGTTGCTTGCTCATTAAATACACCAAATACAAAACCTCGCTTAATATAGTATTATCTTGGTAATATGGAAGATTCCCCCAATGTGAGCTCAGAGAGACGGAATTGTCAGTGCTTTGGAGGCCCTGCTCATGGAGGCTCATGAGCAACCCTGAATGGCTATGTTTTGGGGTGTCATGTTCTGCCTCATCTAGTCCAGCTTGTCACCTATAAATTGACCCCACTGTCCCTGTCATGGTCCCTGTCAAATGTGGTCACAGTATGGCAGCTCACAGAATTGTAGAGGGTGCCATACCAGATCCCTTCCCTAACTTTGAGGACTAAGCATGTGAAATAGCTTAGAAATGACCCCACAGACCCTGTCAGTTCTGTGGAAGGTGGCCAGTGGCGGCAGGAGGTGCTGGGAGCAGGTGGTAGGAGTAGGGGAGATGACAGTGGTCAGTTTTTTTTTTCTACTCTGCAATGCCTGGGAGGAACCTAGCACTGATGCATACTTGGGGCAGTGTGACCCTGACTGATCCCTGGTGTCCAGGGAACATAGATGGTACAACTGGAGAGAGCACACCTGCCTCAGGGTAGCAGCCCTGAGTCTGTGTCTCTGCTGATATGAGACGCCTGTCAAGACACTTGTTAGGTTCTGGCTGCCGGTTCCTTTCTGAGTAAAATCAGGTTAGTAATGCCTTGCTCTCTGTTGTAAGTTTGGCTCTGAAAAAGATTCTATCCATTTCCTTAAAGAATATGGGTCAGTGAATTGCACAGGAAGCGTCGGATAATTTTAACAGACCAGAAATAGAAGGGAAAGCCTATTGGGGGGAGGGGTGTGTGCATCCAGGTAGTAGGAAGGGTATAGGAATTTGGATGGGCTGCCAACTTCAATGTCAGCTGTAGCATTTCTTCACTGCCAAGTTCCACACCTTGGCCCACCCACCCCAGCACCTTTCCTTCCTTCCAATGCCTTTTGGAATCCTATTTTTCATGTTTTTCGGGCATCATCAACCTGTGTGCATCCTCCATATGATTCCTTTCCTGTCTTGGGTTGAATAAAAATCCATCCACTGCTCTTCTTCCATACCTGCCCACTTTCCACCTGCATACTGTAGCACCAAAGAAAGCAAGACACCACTGTTTGTAAATCTGCTTGATTTGGGGCTGTTTGTTATCTTAGTGAAGTGTAGCAAAACGCTGACTGATATACATTGGGACCAAAGTCATGTCTTACAAAGACGTTTCAATAAGAGTGTGGCAAACTTGTGAAAGGTGGGTCCTGGATGTTAAACAGCATTGCCAGAGGGAGCCAGTATGGTGACAGCAACACGAACAAGGGAAGTGAGTGCCAAGGGACAAGTGCTCCAGGCCCCTGTGGAGGTCTCTGGTGAGGAGGGACTAGACCCAGGGAACAGTTGATGAACAAGAAACTGAGGGCTATACTGTGAGGTTGGCAAGAAAGGTTGGGCTTAGCAGCCCAGGTCCCCAACTCTGCAGTTCTCACCAACGGGAGAAGGAGATCTTCACCCTGACGATACCACAGACCCTTTGGCAGCTGCAGAACAATGCTTTAGACACAGGAATGAAAGGAAGAGCCTTGTGTGGGAAGCACAGTTGCCCAAGTGTTTCTTTTTGATTTGATTTAGTAATGTGCTTCCTTGCGGGCGCATTGTGCAGCCCGTGTCAGGTCTGGCGCTCCTGTCATTTGGAGGTTATGATGCATGTGGTGCCGTCTTGAGGACTCTGTAACCTATGTGCATTTGTTGCCTGCATTTGTCATCTGAAGGAATGAATGGTTGCTCTCCCTTAGCAGTTAGTGAAAAGGAAGAGGGCCTTTTCTTGGTCACGTTTATAGACTGCATATCAGCCAACCTCAGTTTCCTCATCTGAATCTGGGTGTCTCTTACCTGGGAGAACTCAGATCTGTCATATAACTTGGATGGACAAAGATATCTCACCCTCTTTTGTCCCAAAGTCATCAAACCCCAAGCTTACCCTACATGTAATTCTTGTCTTGGTTTTGTTTTTGAGACAGGATCTTGCAATGTAGCTCAGGCTATAGCCTAGAGTTCTCAAGCTCCCTGCCTCAGCTTCCTTCAGTACAGGGGTCATAGAATCTACCATAGCTGAGTCTTCATTTGAACTTTTGATCCGCCATCCATGTGTCCATACCTGGCATGCCTCTACTCTGTCTAACCCGTCTTGGGGTTCCTGTAGTACTGAGACTCATGAGAGACCTCTATGAAATAAACTAGTCTTCTGTCCTGAGCGCCTTCCTGCACAGGGCCTGTACCTGCTGCTCCCTCTGCCAGTGGCTCTCACCTTCCCCTTCTTTCCAATCAGTCTTGGGCTCCAAGTCATTTCCTTAGGCCTCTGGGCTGGATCCCTTGCCACAGCCCTTAACTTCTCTCCTAAACTTAGCTTTGAATTGTACCCTAGCTCTTGCCTCTTTAGAATTTTCTTTAAATATTCAAGTTTAAGGGAAATACCAGGTTGGGGTAGAAGGAAATAACACAAGACTTCCCAGATGCTGGTCACCGTTGAGCTAAGAGATGAGGTTGGTCCAGGTCAGTCAGGAGTTGCTGTTCATCCTCTTGAGCCTTTCTGTAACAACAGGTGAGAGACGTGTGGAGAGTCACTAATGAGGGACCTAATGGTGCAGATGCCATTGATAACTGTACATTCACCCTCACCATGGGAAGGAAGTATGTAGGAGCCCCTCTCCTGGGAGTGCAGAGCAGGGTGTCCAGGTCCTTGGCATTCTGGAGAAGCTGTTCTAGTGGCCAAGACCCCCTTAGGCCAGGGAGGGCAGAAGGCTACCTCAGGAACTAAAAGGCCCACCCTACGCGTTTCCAGAAGGTCGTTGCCTGTCCTGCCACTGGTGCCTGCTGAGCCCAAGGCAGGGAGGCGAGCAGACCTTGGAAACAGACAAGCCCGCTCAGCAGCCACTGTCACCCTGATTTCCAAGGGACTCTGTGTTTACAAGGGCTGTGATCAAGGTGCCAGACTCTGGTGTAGGGTGAAGGAGCTTGCAATGGGGGATCAGGCAAGAGACGGCCCCAGAGAGAGTGCTGGGCACTGCCAGAGGGAGGGGCCTCTTTGCCTGAGGATATTTCTGCCCACATGGAGTTCACTGGCAGGAAGGGAAGGAGAGATCAGGGTATGGAGTGGAGACCCACGCACCCCCTGGACCAGGTCTGTCGTGTGTGTGGGCTTTTCAAGTGTCAAAACCCCACTGGCTTTTGACTATTAACTATTAACTATTCTATCATAGCTCCGTTTTTTGAGCTCTTGATCCATGTAGGATCCAGCCATGACAAGCTCAATAGAGGTCTGAGTTTCAGTAGTTTACCCTGGTTCCAAGAAAGACCACAAACTGAGACTACCTAGGCACCACCCAGGAACAGACCATCCAAAGGAAATTCTTAACATTCCAACTTCAGTTGATAGGGTCACCTGCCAGCACTCACTGTTCACCAGGACACACCTAGACAAATGTCAACCAATCAGGGGTCCTGAAACTTAAAAATCCCTCACCGCCCTCACCTTTGCTAACATAAAAACCCAACCCTAGCTGAGCTTGGGTTCTCTGATCTTTCCAATACTTTGGACACAGGGAGAGTCTGAGTTTGCAAATTTGCATAAAATAAAGGCTTTTTGCTTTTACATACAGGACTCGGTCTCCTTGTTGGTTTTGGGGAACTTTGTGGATCTGGGCATAACAACCCCAGGTTAACACTTTCTTTACACATGTGACTGTAATTCTGGCAATCTCATAAGCTAGGGCTTGTACTTGTATGATTCCATTCTGGAAGTGGGGTGGCTGAGATTGTTGGAGGAGAAATAGCTTTCCCTAAGCCAGATCAGACTAGTCTGTCTTGTGCTGCTGGCTCCCCATCCTCTGCCTAAGCCGCAGAGGAGACTTGGCCTTTCAGTCACTGGCTCCACACACAGAGCTCTGACCTTGGAAGTTGGAAAGGGGACTGCTTAAAACAACCTGCCAGACCCTTGGAGAGCGTTGCTCTTTTTAGACCTGGTGGGCCTGGCTGTGCTATTAAACAGAACTGGGTTGAAACATCAGTTGAGCTGACCCAGTCAATCAGGGGCAGCAAGAGGCTGCTTGAGTGACCAGGAAACAGGTGTTCTGGGATCTGCCTGCTGGGCTGGAAGCCATAGGAGAGCATCCCTGGGCAGCCCAGCCATCTCATTGTCCTGAAGAAGCTGTCTGAGAAGGAAGCTTGCAGAAATAGGAAGAGATGCACTGGGCATGATCACACTCTGTGCTCCTGGAACAAGCTTGTTTTTGATGACAGACCAGCCATGGGTTTGTGAGACTGTAAGAGTTAATCAAGCATGACTGTTTCATTTAATCATGTTGGTTACTTAATCGTGGGAGCGTGGCTTTTGTCACTTGCCACTGAAGGAGCTCTAATGGCTTTAATGTATAGAAATATCTGAGAGTTTGAAACCTTACTTGAGAGGACCTTACAGAGCCACTGCATGTTTCCGAGTGGAGGAGGGGCTAGGACTGAGCCTCCAACTAGGCAGTCTGTGGCACTTCCCAAAGGAGGGGAGAGGACTCCCCATGGAGAATTGCCATGGGGGAGTTGGGGTGACCCATAGGGATACACACAAGAACCTGAGCATCTGCCAGCCCTGTGTTGGTTTCGCGTCTGAGAGGACGAACTTCACATCCGTGTGGCCTGGCAGTGTTCATTCCATAAACAAGACAGTCCTGCTCCTCCCTGCTGCCTTAAGCCGCCTCTCTTAGTTTCGGTTTCCTTCCATGGTCTCAAGTCTTTAAGGGGATGCTTTGATGAGGCTGGGGATGGGTAGGGAGACATGTTCTATCATCACAACTAACTTATTAGGGACAATGACTGCCAGCCAAGGCTCCTGTCTGCTGGATTTTGGGCAACTGTGAAGAAGGCAGAGCCTATCGTGCAGGGATCTGCCACTCACCCTTTGTGGCAAGTAGTCAGGCCTCAGGTTCTTTGGGTGGAGACCTCTGAGCGAGGTTTCATGTATATACCAGGTAGTGGTCTCAAGGCCACGGGCAGTCTGGTGGCACCATGCTGAATGCTGCCGTCCTTTCAGTGTTACAACACAAGGAGACAACGGTTCATCCCTCTCAAGCTCTGAGCTGTTGCCAGCACAGATCAATTTTCTGAGCCTGGCTTTCTTCATTTAGCAGCCCTGGGTTTCACACTCTGGATGCTTTGTGTTCCAGGCAGTGTTCTAGCACTGAGATGGACCCACCCCTTGGCCCGTTCTACAACGGTCCCTGCGGGGCAGAGAGGTATTGGCCTCTCTGGCTTGGCTGCTATGTGCTGTGTACCGGTAGCCTGGCTTTTCCACCACAGGCCATAGCTGTCAGGGGATGAGAACCGTGTGCTCCTTGGTTCCTGTACCTCTCAGGTTGTGCTCAGGTTAACCGCTGGGGAAGGAGTTCCAATAGGCTATCCTCTAGCCGCGACAGTGGCCACCTCCAGTTCATCCCGGAGATCCATCCACCCATGGGTTCAGTAGATTCCTAAGTCATCAAGAAGCTGGGTGAGGGGGCTGCAGGTCGGCTTCAGGGCGTGCCTCATGCTCAGTCGGTGCAGAGCAGGTTAGATTTGAGGGTCTGTGTCCTCCTCTGTGGCAGCTGAGATGGAAGGACACTGGACAGATGGACGGAAGAGAGCACAAGATCATCTTGACTCAGTTTCTGACGTCTCTCTACACAATCTCTTGTCCCAGTAGGGCTGGGTGGAACGTAAGGTGTTGGATGTGTGTAGCAGAGGAAGGTTTTCATTGCATGGGGACAGGGAGAGGGAGTAGTGGGAGAGAGGGGAGGAGAGGGAGAGGGAGATTTGGCACAAGCTATTTTTTTCAGGGTGAGTTCCCTGTACTCACTTCCTCTAGCCAGGGCCCCACTGTGAAAAATTTGCACCGACTTCTTCAAATAGCAGCATAAGCATTGGCCCAAGTTCTCAACTCAACAGCCTGTGGGAAACATCCAGAGTCCAACTGTAGCTCCTCCTTTGTCCATAGCCGGGCAGGGGAGGTAACGGACAGGGAATCCAGACAGAGTTTCATCTCTGCTGCTAAGAGCCTTCAGTGCTCTGGTTTCCTTTTTCTCTCCCCGTCCTCTTTTCTGGTCTCGGTCCCTGCCTCATTTCTGTCAGCATGGCAGTTCCGTCCAGGTCCACCCGTCATTTTTCTGCTGTGTGTGTGGCATATTTGTGAGTGTGCACATGAGAGGCTGAAGGTCAGCGTGGAGAGTCTGCTGTGTGTAAGGCACGTCTGTGAGTGTGCACATGGGAGGTCGGAGGTCAGCGTGGAGAGTTTGTTGTGTGTGTGATGTATTTGTGAGCATGCACACAGGAGACGGGAGGTCAGCGTGGAGAGTCTGTTGTGTGTGTGGCATATCTGTGAGCGTGCAAACGGGAGAGCAGAGGTAAGGGTGGAGAGTCTGTTTTTTTGTGTGTGACATATTTGTGAGTGTGCACACGGGAGGCCAGAGATCAGTGTGGAGAGTCTGTTTTTTTGTGTGTGGCATATTTGTGAGTGTGCACACGGGAAGCTGGAAGTCAGTACTGAACCTCTATCACTCTCCACATTCTCTTTTGGAGATGGAATTTTTCACCGAGCCTGGAGCACGCCTATTTTGCTAGCCAGTGAATTCTAGGGATCAGTGCATCTCTGTCTCCCAGGGACAGGCTTACAGGCATTGTCTCCTTAGTCAGCTTCTATATGCGGGCTAGGGATCCAAACTCACATCTTCATGCTCTTGCAAAGTAAATACTTCACCCGGAGCCATCCCCCAAGCACCATGTTCTGTTTTCAAACCACAGCCCCCACCCCTCGGAGCTGGCTGACTATGGTTTCCCTCATGTGTCTGCACCTCCAAACTTCCAGTGGGGCCTCTCTCTCCGTGGCCTCTGTATCTGTGGATATTACTGCTAGATAGTGTACTCTTTACCCCCACCCCGCTGTGTCTAAAAGTCTCTTCCTTGTCTGACCAGCCAGTGGCAAGGGCTTCAGCACGTGCTGTTTCCCCTCCCAGGCCCTGCTGGCTCACCTCCAGGCCCTCCCCTGCATGTTAGGACAGCTGGGACATCCCTGATCCAGGGTCTCACTGGAACCTGGAGGAACCACTCTGGCTCATCCATCCACAGGGTGACAGCTGACTATTTAGCTCTCTAATGAGAGGCTTGTGGTAGAGGCTCAGTCCGGGGCTCACTGGTAATGAGGCTGTTCACAGAAGGGCCTCACGTTCCCGGCTACTTTTCAGAAGGCTCATCCTGGTATAAGCCCACCCTCTGCTTCCCTCGGGGTCTCAGTCCCTCCCTCCTCTCCTCCCAAACCCTCCAGGGCAGCCTCTTGTTGCTGGGGCCAATCTGTATTGAGGCCTCGCTTTGTCCTCCATTGCATCTCCGACCAGGGCCTTGGTGTTGCAACGAGGTGGTGGCTTCCAGGGGATGTCTAGTGCAGGATGCCCCTCCTACATAGCTACACCAATTGGCGCAGCCTTGAAAACCTTCAGGTTCGCAACGTGAAGACTTAATTGCCTTATGGACATCGGAAGAATGGAGGGGCTTCTCCAGGGAGCCGGTCCTCGCCGCCTCGCTCTGCCTCTCTCCCCCACCGGATAATGACAAGACTTGCGGCTGATTAAAGGGGGAAGACAAACTCCCCTCTAGGGGGCCTGTGACAGTTCCACCTACATTGAATGCCTATCCCCTCCCGGCTCCCCTCCTCCTCCCACCGACTTTCCAGAGGTGATTTTTAATTGCGTTTTCCCAGGTGGAGAGAGGAAGTGGAGATGAGAGGGGTGGGTCAGGGATGTCTCCCAGCATCCTCCTGCTTACTGGAGCAAGCTTCTGAGGCGCTCTAACGTTCAGCCAGCTCATGACCGGGTCAGCGAAAGGAAACCCTCCCTCTGACCACCCTTCCCCCGCGGTGTACCTCCTGGCTCTCTGCCCCGGGCAGAACAGCTTTTTCCACTCTCAGATCTTTGTTCTGGGAGCCCCTTCCACCCCCCAGAAGTCATAACTAGATTTTCCCACACCCTTCTTTTCTTATTTGGATACTGCCTCAGGGTGATCCTAACCCCAAGTTTGGTGCCATGTCAAAGCATAGTCCATGTGTCTGCTGGGGACAGCTTCTGGGACCACAATGCTTGGACCCTTTTTGTAAAATTCATTGTGTTTGCCTGCAACCCTTTCTTCAGTCTTTAAACCGCCTCCAGGTGATTTGTAATCCCTAAGGCTTTGTAAACCCCGTGTAAGCCATTGTTATTTTGCATTGTTTAGGGGATCATGACCACAGGAAAAGTCTGACTATGTCCAGCCTTAAAAAAAAAAAAAAAGCAAAACAGAAAAACCTCACATTTTGCCTATACATGTTTGGTTGAATATGTAGATATGGGACCCGTGGATACGTAGGGCTGACTGTGGGCTACCCAGAGGTTCTGTCTGTCATTCACCACCCAGTTTTGACTATACCTATTTGTGCTTTTTCTTTCTTTTTTTTCCCCCCTATTTGTGATTGTATTAAACATCAGTCAGCTCAAGTTGAACTGTGAACTCTGAGATGCAGACTGGGGTGTCATTGTGGCTTCCCAGTACTTCATGCTGTTCACAGTGGGTCACAGCCTCTGTGGGAGACCATAAGGAAGGCCCCTTATGGACACGAAAACCCCTTTGGGCCCCTTAGGTCTGGCAGCAAGCCTTGCTTTGTTTGGTTGGGAACAGGCGGCTCCTAGGACTTTGCCATCGACAATGGTGCCTTCTGGAAGTCACCTCCATTTCCTAGCTGGCCCAGTGGGGCCGGGATAACGAAGCTGCTTTAACATAAATAATTTGCTTCCAAGGTATAAGAAATGGGGAATATTTTTAGAAGGCCTGCCCTCCTAGGGGAAGTAAATGACTTTTAAAAAATGGGATTTTTCAAAGTGGCCTTCAAGAGAAAAGGGGGCCGTGTGTGATGGTCAAATGGAGTCCTGTGAATTAGTGCGACTCATTATTCTGGCCGCCCTCACACAGATGCACACTTGCTCGCTCACTCACTTTTCCTCCTGCCTTCCATTTCATGGTCTTAGCTCAATCTAAAATAAAACCCCCACCAGCCCTCCTCCCTGGC
>LOEQ01006513.1:17762-30956 GCA_001685075.1 Bramus lutescens | reverse complement strand
CGTCTGATTGGATGCCTCCCACAGCCCTGAAGACCAGAGCTTCAAGGAGGAAGCAGCCGGGGACACGCTGAGTCTTCGCTTCTTAAAGTGTGCGTCGCAAGTTACCTTGAAATGTTATTTTATTTTTTTAAAAAGTATTTTAGGTTCAACAGACACTTGGGTTCCTGTTAACAACTCATTTAAGGCAAAAGTGGGGGAAGGCGTTCAGATCAAGGCTCCTTTGACAACGTGAACCTCCTTACTTTGAACCCTTACAATGTCAATGGGATGAAAGATTCGGTGGCGACGTGCATGGGTAAACGCACAGGTGAGAAAGGACAGATGTTAGTGACAACGGAGACGCGGGATCTTGGGATGGGCTTTGTCTGGCCAATAATGGAGAATAGATATGGGCGGGAGAGAGAGGCTCAGAAAAACCAAGACACAAAACCCACTTTGTGGCCATTGTGTTTGTACAGGCATCTTGATCCAGGGAAGATATGCTGTTTGAGAACTAACAAGGTGGCTGGCTTCTCTGATGAGATGTATTTTGAAAATCAAGGTCTATAGAGTCATCCATTGCTGCGCCCTGGGGTGTCTTTCCCTTTCTCCAAAATCTGGCCTCTTGGGGGCATAGGTGTGTCTTCCGGCCATCACCCCAGAAAGCTCCCTGCCCCGGGAATCCTGTCTCTAGAAGGTTCATGATAGCTTGCTAGCACCCATGTGCCCAACTTGAAGTCATTCAGTCTAAGAAGCAAAGCCTACCATGAGCTGGCTTCACTTTGTTCTCTTTCCAGTTTTCCCTCCAAGGGACCCCACTCAGCAAGACTCCTACTGGTATCAGACTGATCCCGTTATTCCTTTTTCTTCCACGTAAAGCTTCTTTCTCTGAGAGCCCTTTCTCCACCTGCCCCAAACCATCCTGTCTCGAGTTCCCGAGCTTCACTGTCTTCACTGAACGTGTCTCAAAGTTTTTATGCTCACCTGTGAGTATTTGACACATCTCTTTGACTGCTCAGCTAATCTCCCAGCTCTCCGGGAACACAGGTCCCGTCTGAAGCTAGTACATGGCACAGGACCAACAGAGCAACTAGGTAAGAAGGATGAGTCTTTTCAAACAACACAGAGTGACGAGACTAGAAGCTGAAGGGTACGGGCTCACCTGCTCCTGGAGTTCTCCCAGTGCCAAGGCTTTAGGAGTGAGGTTTGAGAGGAATGGCTTTCATGCTGCCCTCACCTGCTAGCCACCCTAGAACCCAGAGCCAATGGTCTGTGAGACGAGGTCTTAAACTTTTCAATTTTCTATCATTCATCAAGAAACTGAAAAACAATCCGCTCTCTGCAAGTCCTGGGTATTTGGTGGCCAATGCGTGAGACATAGTCTTTGGGGTAAGGACAGTCGAGAGTCATGGAAAGGAATGGCTACAACTGTGGCAGGGGCAGGAGAGGTAGGGGTGGGTGGCTCTAGCCCTTGTTCCTCAAGGCAGCTGGTCATATCCAGTGGACTTGGAGCAGGTCACTTGCATGTGGCAACACACAAGAAAGCCAGGGGCCACATTAGTGGGAGACTCCCGATGAGGTTAGGAGCAAAGCTGACGGAAGGGGGTTGTTTCTACTCAGCAGCCTGAAGTGGGGCTGGCACTCAGAAAGCAGGTGGAGATAGAGGCAGATGTGTGCATCTGCATAGGCTCAGCTGTCCTTCCCATCACGGCTGTAGTCTATGTGCTCAGTCAACCCTGCTGCCTTTTCAACACGGGGCTCTTCAAGGCTAACATCTTCCTGGTGGGAAGAAGTGTCTCCCACAATGGTTCTACTTCACTTCCTTGATTTTTCTACTAATGAGGTTAATGAGTTGCCTTGGCTCATTGTCCTACGAGTGTTCTTCTTCTATCACAAGAGACTGAGAAGCAGTGTTGTGTCTAGTTCTTTGTAAAGCAAGCATTCTAGAGAAGGCATTAAAAGTGAAAGAAGCAAACAAGTATTTGGAGTACCCACCCACTTCAAAATTCAGTAGCCACAGCAGACATTGTTAATCAACCCCAGGGCTCATTTCTGCTATTCCTGAGCGTGGGTTAAAGGTCCCCGCCAGGCAGCCCTCCCTGCTGCCTTTCTGAAGTAGTCCCCCCCCCATTGTTTCCTTCATACTTAATAATCACCCACTTATTTAGGACCAACTCTCAGCTAACCCCCAAAGCCCCAAATGTGTGAATTTGTCCTTCTGTGTATCTGGGGGCTGGGTGGGGGGAGGCTGAGCACCTGCCATTCAGAAAAGGCTCTGCTGGAGGTGGCAGCTGGAGGAAAGGGCAGTTTAAGGAACGAACCCAGGGTTCCTGTGAAAGTTGCTACCTTGCCCCTGGTTCTTCAGTTTCCCTGGGACTCAGTTTCTCTGCCAACAAAACAAGACTGAACTGACTTCCTTCTCAGAGTCTCAGTAGGCCCAGAGGGTGTCGAGGGGGATAAAAGCACACTGAGAGGTAGACCCCAGCAGAGCTGTGTCACAGCCGGCCTCTCTATCAAGGACCCGAGCTGGCTGAGCAAAAGTTTTCTTTCTGGAAGTTTCTGCGGATCTGGGATAAAGTTGTCTCTCCCAAGTGGCATATGGCTTTAGGGGAGTCTACTTCTGATGCGTGAGTCCGTTTACTGTGAGTCTACAGGTTGGGGGCCACTGTGGCCTCTCCTATCTTACTTGGGTTCAGAGAAGCAACCTGGATTCCAAGGACTCTATAGAGAATGGGCCCGTGTTCCTCTCCATGACAGAAGGACACACCAGGGTTATGCAGCCCTGAAGCGTTCTGCCTCACCTCAGTTTCATCTCCCCAACTTCAGCACTCCTCCACACCTCTTACCTCAGGCCTTCCTTTGCATTGTGAGGAAGGAGGAAGATCCTGTAGCCCCCCCTTTTTTGTTTCTCTAACCAGTCACCATGGCCTCCCCACTGGGATGGAGCCCCCAGAGCCTGTTTCTCCTGCAGGACTTGAAGCCTGACCAGTGGAGTCTGTCTAATGCATCCTGGGGGAGGCAGATGCCTTAGGCAAGGAAGCCCAGCCTGCCCAGAGCTATAAGTGCCCAGCAGCCCAAGCCCTGGGAATTCTGCACATATAGGCTGACTGACTGGCTGTCACCAGTCCCAGAAAGGGCCTAATGTCAGGCAAACATAAACTCACTTCCCCGTCTTTCACTCTTAGCTGTGTGGACGAGCCATCTTTGGAGTTAGTGGGCTGGCGAACTGGGAGCTCTAAGCCCAGAAACCAAGTCCACTCACCTTGACAACCAGAGACCTTGAGTTCCAGCATCGGGAGCAAAGGGGGACAGGGGTAGGGAGCATCACCTTGGGACATTTCAAAGGCTGTTAATTCCCACTATCCAGCCACATCAAACTTCTCAGAAGAGCCCAGCACCATCTACACTTTTACGGTGCATCCTCTCTCTCTCTCTCTCACCCTAGAGTTCTAAATCAGATACCACTGTCTTCAGGGGCCTCAGGGCTCCTCAGGGTAATTGCTAACCTCTGTGTTTCCTCCCTGAACAGCATTCCTGACATCACCTTGCCCAGGAGTCCAAAGGTGTGGTCCCAACTTCTGCTGTGTAGCTCCTCGCCTCCTTGTCCCTTTTCTACAGTGCTGCTCTAACGGCTGGACCCCATTGGTGGCTCCTGATAGGTGTCTACAACTCCGGATCTGTAGAAGTGTGGTATTGTATCCTTTCTTGTTGACTAGACCTGAGCTGTGTGACAAACAGGACACCACAGACATAGTGGTGGTGGTGGTGACTTCTGAGGTGAGCTTTAAGGATTCTTTTTTACCTGCTCCCTATGGACTGCTTGGCCCAAAGAAGGCTTTTATTTTGAAGTTTATGCAGCCCAGTCAAGGGGACCATGTGGAGAGTTATCACCAACCAGCCCCAGCCAGCCTTGAGACCTGGACATGGTGGATGAAGATCCCCCACACAGCCAGTCCTTTGGACAATGGTCACTCTGGGACAACTGATGAACTTTGAAACTGACAGAGTTGGAGCTCCGATTTAACTGCTTCTGAGTCCTGCTCCAGTGCTCAGGCACACTGTGGAAGGCTGAGGGCTTCTCGTCACTCAAGGGCTGTGATACCTAGCCTCAGACAGCCAAGGAGCTCCTTGGTGCTCTGTGGGGGATTTCCCTTCTTCCAGCATGTGGCCCTTCTGGAGCCAACAGGTAGAGGCTGTTCCTTCAGAGGACATCATGAACTCTCCCTGAAACTTGTGTTGATTCTGGAAACTACTTGACATCAAGTATAAATACACACACACATAGACACATATACACACATATATGCACATGCATACACATATACTCACACACATATGCATATCCATGCACTTATACTCACATCACATATACACACACAATGTACACACACATACATGCACACATACACATATCTACATACATACATACATATATACACATACCTATAGATATACACACATATACAAATTCACACACCTGCAAACATGCACACAATTGTACACATAGGCATATATGCATATACATATAATACACATGCATTCACACAAACATTACAGACATACACACAGATGCACCTGTGTATATATATATACGTTTACACACATATTCATACATGTATGTGTGTGTATGCACACATGCATGTGTGTGCTCATTCAGGACCAAAGGAAGATGTGGAATGCCTTCCTCCATTGCTCTCTATTTCACTCTCTCAAGAAAGGGATTCTTGCTGAACCTGAACTCCCCATTTCAGGTAGGTTGAGCAGCCAGCCAGCTCTCAGGCTCCACCTGTCTCCGCCCCTCATCACTGGGGCTGCAGGCACCCTATGCTTGGCTTTTTAACATGGGTGCTGGGAATTCAAAGTCGGCTTCTCATGCTTGCCTCAGCCATGGCTCTAACCCACTGAGCCTTCTTGGGAGCCCCAGACTTTCCTCTTTTGCCAAAGTCAGGTATGCCACTGCTAACATTTTCTTCAGATCATTTGCAGTCACAACACCCATCAAAGCCACTGGCACTGGGAACATCGTCTTTCCGTAGCATCTGTATGCCGAATAAATTAACCGTCTAGAAGTGCGACCGATATCAGGGATATCTGTTGCCATTTTAATTTGTGTTTTGTTCACAGCCTTGGAACAGAATTTAAAAGCTGCGAATTCATGGTGCTCAGTTCTCTGAATCTCTCTCCAACCTCCCCCAGGACAGTAGCGTCACACTGGCTCAACCATAGCCGCAGGAAGTTGCTGTCCCAGGCAGGGAGCAGAAAGCACATGCACACAAGAGGCCCAGAGTCCGGAAGGCAGGCTCCTTGAGGCATACTCTGGCTGAGAGGCAGGCAGAATCATGGCGAGAGACTAGCAGCAGGGTAGCAGGAAGGTGCTGTCTTTGTTGCTGGGAGAGTGGCCTCCCTAGGAGGCAATGTCACAGCCATGGGGAATCTTGGAGCAATCCTAGAGACAGTTCTGGATGGATACTGGCAGGATTTGGTAGTCCCTTGGGACTGGCACCAGATGGGGCTCCTGTTGAGCCTTGGCCTCAGGGATGTGAGGAGTATTATATCTGGGTCACACGGATGTCCCACTGTCCAGTAAAACCGAGTATGAAGTCAGTTGCCCCATCATAGATTTAGACAAGGGTGCCACGTTCCTTGCCCTGAAGAGCGGCAGAATGCTTCAGGGTGGTGGAGTTTGGTTTTGATCCGCGTCGCAGTCTATGAACCCTGCCTGACACAGCAGACATTTAGAAACTGTCAGTCCCTCATGGCACAGCAGAAACACAATCATCTCCTGGGTGATCCATGCCCTCCTAGAGGGGCATCCTCAGAATTCTGCTCACAGCAGCCCTGGATTGGAACCCACCCACCTGTCCTCCCTTTCCCATTCTCTCCCTCCTTCCTTCCCGCCCCACTCCCCTCTTCATTCTGGCCATTCTAAAGCATCCATGCATGTAATTTATTGTAAGCAGTGTGTGTGTGTGCGTGCGTGCACATGTGTGCATGTGTGTATGAGGAGTGACTAGCATGCCACATTTCATATTTCCCATCTTCTGCAATCCACCACATCTTGTCATCCATATGATGCCAGATATGGGTGATCTCTAGGACCCTGCAGATCCCATGTGTACTGGAGTGAGTATGAGTAAATCTAAATAGACTTTTGGGTTTTACACTCAGGCCAGGGTCATCTGCTTTTCCCAGAGGGTGGGCTTTATCTTAGAATGTGTGCTCTGCTCCCGCAAGGCACTGAGGGTCCCTCCATTGGTGACGGTAACTCTAATGTCCTCCTGCAGTCTCATTGTCCCCTTAAGTTCTGTCTAGTTGACATACATGAATACCACCCTGTTTTAAAATACATTTTTAAATCCTTCTTTGGGGGAAGAATCACAGCCTCAGGGAAGTAACATGCCCGGGGGGGGGCTCAGCTGGGTTGTGAATAGTTGCGTGTGTGCCACTCTGAGCTCAGGCTGGAATGTAAGGTGATTTTTGGATGGGTCCTGCGGCTCTGCCAGCAACTGAGCAGATGCCTGTGGGTGCCTCCAGCAAAGCATCTTGCGCTGGGATCGGGCGCCACCTGGTGGCCTCTATAGAGAAAATTCTTGAGAAGGAAGGAAGGCTGGTGGGGAGACTGTCTTTAGGCTTTTGTTTTTCTCTTCTTTCTTTTTCTTTCTTCTTTATCTCTTTTTCCTCCCTTCTTCCTTCCATCATTCCTTCCTTCTTTCCTTCCTTCCTTCCTTCTTCCTTTCTTTCTCCCTTCCATTCTTTTTTCATTTTTTATTCATTCATCTATTTATTTTATATCCCACCTGCAGCCTCTCCCATTCTCCACTCCCAGTCCCTCTCTCCATTCCCCTCCCTTTCCCCTCAAATTTCCTCCTCTTCTGTCTCCATCCAGGAAAGAGTACCTCTCCTGCGAGTATCAATAAAACATGGCATATCAAGTTGCAGTAAGACTAAGCACTTCCACATATATTAAGGCTGGACAAGGAGACCCAGTATGGGAAGTAGGGTCCTAAAAGCCAGTTAAAGAGTCGGAGACAGCCCTGTTCCAAAAAGATGACCAAACTACACAACTGTAACATATATCCAGAGTGCCTAGGTCAGTCCCATGTAGGCCCCCTGGTTGTCGGTTCAGTCTCTGTGAGCCCCTATGAGGCCAGGTTAGTTGATTCTGCAAGCCTTCCTGTGGTGTCCTTGACCCCTTTGGCTCCTACACTCCTTTCTCCTCCTCCTCTGCAGGATTCCCAAACTCTGGCTAATGTTTGGCTGTGGGTCTCTGCATCTGCCTCCATCAGTTGCTAGTTGATGCCTCTCTGATAACAGCTGGGCCAGGCACCAGTCTGGTCACAGGAGATGGCCATTTCAAGCTACTTATCCACTATTGCTAGGAGTCTAAGCTTGGATCCTCCACAGAGGCCTTTTTTCTAGAGGTGAAACCAGAACTTTGTTGTCAGAAGACTGAGTATAAATGTTTTGCATACACTTTTCTCTCGTGTGTTTGAGACAGGGCCTGTCTGTGTAGCCCAGGCTGCCTTAGACTCACAATTCTCCTGCGTTAGTCACCTTACTGCTGGGATGGCAGACGTTCACCTCCATACCTGGCTTAACTGTGGTGTGTGTGTGTTCATGTCAGCGTGGTGGGGCATGCCCCAGCATGAGTGTGGAGGTCAGAGGAGAACGTGGGTTTTCATCTTCCATGCTGTTTGAACAGGGTATCAGTTATTGGTCACACCAGGCTAGCCGGTCTGAGGGCTTCTGGGGATTTTCTGGTCTTTGGGTCAGGAGTTCTGGGATGACAGATGTGTTACTGAGCTAGATTCCACAGGGTGCTGGAGATTTGAACTCAGGTCCTCATGTAAGCATGGCAAACACTTTACTCACTGAGCCATCCCTCCTACCCAAGTGCGCTTTAAAGCTTCCGCACTTACACAAAAGGCGGAAACTCCCATGTAACATCTCATCGAGAGTTCATAGTCTCCCATCCTGCATCCCACATGACAACTCTGCTCTGGCTTCTAACACTAAGTTGCTGGCTGAAGGCTGTGTTAAATGGGAATCAAGGTACAGTCCTTTGAGTTCTGATACTTTGACATGATGCTGTGATGCTGTTGATATGTTTGACCAGGTCAATTTTTATATGTGTTCTGGTTTCCCTATGGTAGTGTCTTGTGTGAACAGACCCCAGGTCTTGTGGTGATGGGTCCCAGACCTGATTCCAGCCTTTGGTTATACCAAACAAGGCTGCTACAAACAGCCAGCATGCCTCTTGGGCCCACGTGGGTATGTGTGCTGATGTGCAACAATAGGAAACGCTGGGGTCGTTGCATGCAACTGAGAGTATTCAGGGCTTTGCATGAGAGTTCTGGTTGCTCCATACAGCTCACTCTCATCTGTGGTCATCCTGTTAGGTGTGCAGTGGCATTTCATCTGTAATATTGTGCATTTGTGCCATATCATTCATGTATGACAGGGAGAATTTGGGGGAGTTTATTAGCCACTTAACTATCATCTTGTGAAATGCCTACATGCTAGCTAAACTTTTGACTGTTTTCGGTTTGGTGATCCTGTTCTTGATGTATACATGGAGTTGGATCATCTGGAGACTTGGAGACTGTCAGTGTGTCAGACACTCATCTCCCACTTGGAGCAGTCGCACTGATGTCCTTTATTGAGTAGAATTTTTCATTTTAATACTTCATACAGTTATGGGACTTTTTGTGTCCTGAGGTTTTTTTTTTTCATTCTTCAAGGTCAGGGAGGGCTTGGTAAGTTTGTTTTCAAAGCAGCCGCCACCTGCATCCATCTGGAATTGAATTTTGTTTATGATGAGGCTGAGGGTCAATGCATTTTCCATATGGATATCAAAGTGGTCTGCCCAATCTGCTGGGAAGATCAGTCTGGCTTCTGGTGTACCATGTCACCATGGTCATGACAGGGCAAATCTGTTTCTGATGTGTGTGTCTGCTTCTGGGAGAGCGGCGTAACTGTATCGGCTGCAGGAAATTCCAGAGTTTATGAGGCCCCAGAAAACCTGGTGCACTGTGGGTGATGCTGAGCCCATCTTGGGGCTGGCTGGGGCGTATCCTTTTTTCTGTGCTGTCTGTACTGTGAGCTTGGACTTACTGTGGACTCTTAGGCCAGGTTATCAGGAAACTGATTTTGGGCTGTGGGTTCCTTCCTGGAAAGCCTCTGGCCTCACAGAGCGCCCACAGAGACTCCTTGGTTGTAGGTGGAACCCAGCCTGAGCTGAGTCACAAGGTAATGGCAGCTTTGCTCTCTTGGTGTGTCTGGGTCTGGGAGATGGCTTCCCACTGCCCTGAAAAGGATCCAGAGGCATGGAGTCCCATGGGGATGTGGCTCATCTCAGCAGGAGTTGGGCTCAGCCTCCCTCTCAATCTATACTAGTAGTAGATTCTCAAGTCCAGAAACAGGGAGGGACCTGGGGGCTTGAAGAATCCTCCTGAGGCCTGGTTCTGGGTGGACACGCAGAGTGAGGAACAGAGGGGTGGTTCTGTCACATGGGGCCAGCAGCCTGCTAGGGGGAGACAGTGTGCCTGAGAGGGTCAGGTCAGAGAGGATGGTGGGGCGTGGGCTCCAGTGAGAGCTCTGCCATGAGTTTGGGGTGACCTTGAGGGAGTCCCTGATAGATCTGCTGAAATTCTGAAACACCGCCTTGTTTGAAACAGGGCCTTCCGAAGACCTAAGATTGGCAGGTTGAGATGAGATCATTCTGTGAGCCCTAATTATTGTTTAAGACCTGAGAGAGAGAAACACGGAGAAGTGAGTCACGTTATGAAAGAGGCAAGGGTTGTGCCCTGCTGCCAGGGACACTGCGACTTAGAAAGCGAGACCAGGACTATTTCCCCCCAGAGTTTGGAGGAGCACAGCCACATCGGTGCCTTGATTTTAGGCCTCCAGCCCTCAGAGCTCTGCAACAGGAAGTCCGTGGGCAGGGCTGGTCAGTACCCCTGCCTGCTGTGCCCTGTCCTCCCTACACTTCCTGTCTGGTTCCTTGCTGAGTGTGGAAGCCACACTATAGGGGCTGAGGGTGACTCCATCCAAGCAACCCCAGCTTTCTCTTTCTCTCCCTCAGCTAATCTGTGACCCAGGGTGACACAGTGTATCCCTTATGCTCGTGCCCAGTCAAGTGACAGATTGTTTCAGCTTTGCCTCATTTGCTCCAACACTATTACCCTGGTTTATTTTTTCCTGATTAATCACAGCAATGGCTGGTTTCTTACACTGACCCAGGCAGGTCCTTTACAACGATACTTTATGATTCTTTCCTTTGATGGATCCGGGCTAATCTCAACCTCTGCGTCTGAGCTAACCTTGGCACTTGCCAGCACGAGCTGGAATGCAATGTAATATTACGTCCTTATCCTGACCCATGTTCTCAGGGCCTTGCCACATCTTAGAACATAGACACTCCAGTAACACAAGCCCAGGCTTGTCTGTCAGGGCAGAGAACAGCCATTCTGGACAGTACTGCCCAAGACCAGCCAGCCCCAGCAGACAGCCTAGGTCTGCCAAAGCCACTTGCAGCACCCCTGCTTAGCAGGCCTGTAGGCTTGTCGAAAGTGAGTGTTCTAAACCGTGTTTAGAGGTGATTTGTTACACAGCCATAGCTCACTGATACAATGCCTCAGCTAACCTCCAAATGTTACTTTCCACATCTTCAGATATAAGAGGCTGGTCCTTGTCACCACAGATGCTAGGCTGTCTCTGTAGTTCCTGGAAGTGTAGCACTTCTGGATTTCTGTAGATAAGCATCCTAAGTCTCCCCTCCCACTGAGTTCAAATTACACAGAGGTAGGAGCAAGTCTGCTCCCACTCACATCATGTCCCCAGCCTTCTACCAGATCGGCACACAGCTGGTGCACACCGGAGAGGTGCAGAGCAAGGCTGGTATTTCTTTGCTCTGTTCTTGCTGTCTGTGTCCCCTCCACCCAAACTTAACTGCAGGTTCCTGCCTTCTATATTATCCTGGCCTCTGAGCCTTTGCCTGCTTTGTTCTCTCTGCCTGCCCTTCCCTCTCTCCTACAGATTTGGGCATTCTTGTTTCTCAATAAAAATAGCTTCCAGCCGGGTGGTGGTGGCTCATGTCTTTAATCCCAACACTCAAGAGACAGAGGTACAAGGATCTCTGTTAGCTGAAGGACAACCTGGTCTATAAAGCCAGGACTGCTGCACCAAGAAACCCTGTCTCGAAAACCAAACACCCCCCCCCAAAAAAAAAGAAAAGAAAGAAAGAAACAAAAGTAGCTTCCTTATCCAGGAAACCTTTCCTCTGTAGCTCATTAAGATCTTCTATCCAGGGATCTGACTCCATTTTGTGCCCAGGCTGCCCACCAGCTCACGGGACTAAAAAGCCCCATGGGTGGAATAAGGGATCCCAAGCACCCTCTTGGGATTACCTACCCTGCACACTTCCCTGAGAGTGAGGGTTCACTAGCTTTCCCCCTGGGGACTTTGTGTTGCACACAGGTCCTAGGGCATGTGGGACGCTGCTTTAGGACAAGCCGATCTGGTCCTGTCAGTGGGACCTGGGGTCTTAGCGGATTGCAAGAGGAATCCAGCAAGCTTTGTAGTACACCTGGTGGGGAAAGGATGACTAACAAATACAATTGGTGTGACCATGAAGTCAGTCCTTACAAGAGAGGACTTCGGCCACCAGCCTCAAGCTTACACACAGCTGTGCCTTTCATAGTGCAGTGGCTTGTGTGCTTTTTCTCCTCTCTCAGGTTCTCTAGGGACTTGAAGCCCTGTTTTCTTGCTCAAGAAGCATTTTCTCCTAAGAAGCAGTTAAAAAAACCCTTTGTACTCCCCTCTCCCCGTTATGGTGTTTTAGATAGGGCCTCATGCAGCCCCAAGCTGGCCTCGAACTTTAACTCTTGATCCCCCTGCCTCCACCTGTGAAGGAATACTGGCAAATGCCACTGCACCCAGCAAGCTTTTTCTAGGGGGCTCTCTTCCCATTACTCCTTGTCTGCTGCAAGGTGGAGCCAAGGACAAAGCCGACACCAGCTAGTGATGATGCGCTTGACTTGTTGGCCTGGTGCGGTTTAGCGAGAAGCTAGTTGACGGCGGCGGGGTGCTCAGCCCGCATGGGGTGAGGCTCCGCTGGGCAGTGCTGCTAGAGCGCCGTGCTCAAATGATGGTCTAATATCTTCTTGGAGTCTATCTCGGACTCCATCATGTGTGGGTGGATGTCCACGTCCATCCCTGCTTCCTTGCATAGTTTGATCAAGGTCTTGACGTTGTTCTCGGACAAACGCAGGTACCTTCAAGAGAAGGTAGGGAGAGGTGACAAGGAGCCGTGGGACCCGACTTACACTAGAAATGGGTTGGCTTGGGGCTGAGTGTAGTGGCGCACACCTTTAATCCCAGCACTCAGGAGGCAGAGGCTGGCGGATCTCTGAGCTTCAGGCCAGCCTGGTCTATAGAGTGAGTTTTGGGACAGACAGAGCTACATGGTGAGACCCTGTTCTCAAGAAAGGGTGGGGGTATGGGTTGACTTCGGACAGCAAGAGACCTTGGCCTGGCTCCCTGTGTGTGTCCCTGATAGAAGGGCACCCTGCAGGTGGCAGAGGTGGCAGGAGCTCGTGGTACTGTAACTCTTGGGAATCAACCTGCCAGGCATCACCCTGGCTATCTCCAGAGAAAACGGGCTAATTTTCATAGGTTCAAGCACTACACTCAGCATGTGGTCCATGGAAGTCAAGGAAGCTCTGCTATTGAAAGACAGGTGTTCATTTGGGGAATGAGGTCATTCGTTCATCAACAGAGTGACAGGTAAAGAATGGGCCACCCCATTTGGAAGACACGATTAAAATGGCACCAGGAAGAAAGAGTCCATGGCTAATGTGGGGTGTGGGTGTGTGTTAGTTTGGGTGGGATGTGGTGTGAGCACTGCTGCAGGCATGCGGCAGTGGACCTAAGTCAAGGCTAGGGGCCCCAAGCATGTGTACACAGAGCTGCATGAACAGGCATGCGCGCCTTCCTCTGATACACATGCAGTTAAACAAGACCATTGATTTAAAATGCTTTCTAAAGCCTTGTAATCCTGACTCCTGCTGAGGAGTGAAATTGATCCCATCTGTGCTGTGGGATCCAGATAGAAGTCCTGGTTCCACTGTCAACCTTGACCTCAGGGCCAACTTCATATTTAATCATTTATCTATCTATCTATCTATCTATCTATCTATCTATCTATCTATCTAT
>LOEQ01006513.1:0-12514 GCA_001685075.1 Bramus lutescens | reverse complement strand
AATAAATAAATAAATACATGAATGAATATTTTAAAAAAGAGAACATATACTTTCCTGCACTCTCTGATCCTCTTCTGGATCCAGATGTGCCTACAGTGCAAAGAATAGCAACAGTATTAAAGGGCTTTCTGGAGGTTATGCTAGCTTTACAACTGTATCATATACATTCAGCCCATAAGTAAGTAAGTTAAAGGTCATGCACCCAAGACCCCCACGTCTAATGCACGGTGAGCCCAGGATGTTGGTACCTTTTCCTGGAAGCCTGTCCTGAGCACTCTTCAAATAAAATGGTCCCCGCTTCTGGTATATAATGGAACAGATAACTTGATTTTCTGCAGGCCACATTTGGGACTGCAGAGATGATTATCTATCCATGTAGACAAAGGGTGTATGTGTGCAGCCATCATTCTTAGTCTTTCCCATGAGAAATGCACCCTTGGCCTAAAGCCACAGAATACACACAGGCACCCGGTGACTGGCCACCAGAAGCCTCTTGCTAGTATTCAGACTTCCCCAGGTCTTTGTCATGGAATATGTTCCTTGCTTTCCTAGAATCTCTCACTGGCCTCTATCCAGGGTGACCATTCTAAAACTCAAATACAACTCAGTAGTCCCCTTCTCAAGCACCCCATAGGTTCGCCATTGTATTTCTTTCTTTCTTTCTTTCTTTTTTTTTTGTCCATACATTTTTATTTACAAATGTTCATTGCAATGAGTCATTGGTCTTGTCTGAGGCCTCTGACTTCTGTTACACAATCAATACTGTCCTCACTGGGACTCTGCTTGGATATCCCATTGCTGCCCTGTGTTGTGGAGATCCTGTGACATTGGATCTGCAGGACTGACCCCTTCACATGCTCCAGCAGTTCATAGATGGGGTGGATGTTAGGGTAGGCCAACTCAGCCCTGAATCTGGACCTGGGTGGTAGCTGAATTGGTCAGTTCACCAGCTCTCTCATATTCTCACTCCAGCACTGCCCCGGCTAGTGCACCCGACAGCAAGGTTGCCATTGTATTTCAAGCAGGTTTAAATTCTGGAAAAATCAATTGAGACTTTTGCCAAGAGTTGGATAATAGAAAGTGAGTGTTTGACTTCCAACACAATTAGAAACCTGGGCATTGTAAGAATGTGCAGCATTAAGACAGCGAACAGGCAACATGAGACAGGAGAAGAAACAAGAGTGTTAAGTCCCGTGACTGCCCCAGGTCGTTGCAGGTCCATCCTTCCAGGATAACAGGAGTGGGCCGCATAGGGGAAACCGGACAGTGACAGGAGATGTTTCTACAGACTGCAGCAGAGTGTGGGAAAGACCCTCAGCTCAGTGCTGTTAGCCATTGGGGGGAAGGAAGGGACATGGTGATAGAAACGGTAGATCAGAACTGGGTGGTGGTGGTACATGCCTTTAATCCCAGCACTTGCAGGGTAGAAGGAGGTGGATCTCTGTGAGTTCAAGGCCAGTCTGATCTACAGAGCTAGTTCTAGGACAGCCAGAGCTACACAGAGAAACCCTGTTTTGAAAAACAGAAACAAAAAAGAAGCAGTAGATCAGGAAAAGACTATATCTACATTTAGGAGAGGTAGTCTCATGTAGCCCAGGACTGGTCTTGATGCTATATAGAGGAGGATGACCTTGAATTCCTGACCTTCCTATCTCCACCTCCTAAGTGGTAGGATTACAGATGTGTGACGTCATGCTTGGTTCTATGTGATGGTGCTGGGGACTGAACTTAAGACTCTGTGCATGTTAGGCAAGCACTCTACCGGTTGAGCGGCATCCCCAGCCTAGAAATATCTATTTAAATGTACCATTGTGCTCACTAAGGCCTGAGCTTGTTAGGGGAGACACAGAAGACTCAAAGTGATCCAGATTGAACTTCTAGAGATGAAAATATCAGTGTTTGAAATGAAAAATATATGAGATTAATAGAAGATTGAGCATTGCAGAAGAAAGAACTAGAACCTCGGGGGTATAGCCACAGAGATTATACAAAATAACTCATGAAAAGAGAGGTCAAAAGACAAAACCAGTGAGTCAAGGAACTTTATGTGTGATTGGGGTATCTGAAAAACAGAGAAAGAGTGGGGAACTACATTAAATAAATAATGGCTAAAATGTTGCAAATTTGTTATAAACTGGCAACCAAGAATGCCTACAAACCTCACATTCAAGTGTAAGAATTATGAAGCAAATGATGCTGGGCTCAGCACTGGGAGACTGCGCAGAGGAAGATCTTTAAAGAACGCCTAGGAATGAGGTAGGTCCAGCTTCGGGGGCAATAGTTTCTAGCCTCGCTGGCAACCAGGAGTTCAGTGGGGTGGGAGCTGATGGAGACCTGGGAGAAGAAAGACCCACAGCCAGGAGGACACAAAGGTGAAATAAAGACCTCTTCAAATATGCAGAAGCTGCAAGCATTTACACTCTTATTCAGATCCGTTAAAAGTTTCCAGGAAAGAAAAATGACTCCAGTCAGAATTCTGGATTTGTGCAAAGGCATGAACTCTTGGAATGCAGGAGAATGCATGCCTTGTTTAAATGTATTAAGAACAGAACAGAACAAAACAAAACCCCAAATCCCAACGATGCATTGTGGGTTTGTAAGACATGGAGAACTCTGGTACTGGCAGACAACATGGGGGCAGTGGGTGCAGCACAGGGAAATGTGTTCTTGTAGGTTCCTTTATCCTGGCAGGAGGAGAACATGGTTGTGAGAAGTCAGGCACATGTTCCGGCAAGATTCTATCACTACCACAGTACAAGGTTATAGTTGACAAACCAAGAAAGATGGAACAGGAACAAAATCACCCATAGGACAGGCAAAAAGGGGGCAGGAGTGGACAGAATCCTTTTGCTCATATTTAAAGTGGATATGTTGATTTGATGTACATGTGAGTCTAGATATGATAACAAAGTCATGTTAATATACCCCAAATCATGGTTACATTCCTTGTGTAGGCAGATAAGATCAACTCTCTTAGCAAATCTGATGTATGTAATACTCTATTGTTTGCTACAGTATAGCGACTTCAAGTGTGTAATGCAGTGCTAACTACACTCACCATGAATACACTGTATTAGAGCCCAAGGGTAGGGGCACAGAGGTCTTTGTGCTCAAGCAAGCATTAGAAGAACCTGGAATGCCAAGCACTGAGGAACGTTCCTTCAATGGAAGAAATGCGAGACCTGTTATCCAGCCAGAAGGCTGAAGTGGACTGCTTTCTAGCCTGGACCTTTGTGATATCTCTGTGACTGGAGACTTTTCTGGCACCGGATCCTCCCCCAGATCCTTATCCTAATTTTCAGTCAATCTATAGAACCTATCTTTATTGGACTTTACAGAGTGTCCATGTAATCACGTCTGATCTGTGTTTAGCTTACTTTTGTTACTCAAGGAGATTTATGTGTGCTTTGTTGTACATGTAAGACTGAGTTAGTTTTCAGGAGAATAGTTTTCACCAAATTGTGCTGTGCTTAAGTATGTATAAAATAAACCCTCAGGGTCAGACTCCTGAAGTTTGAACCAACACTGGTTACTGAGTTGTGTTGAACCAAACTGCCTTCTTGCCTCCCTCGGCTTGGCACTCTGCCATCCAGGAAGGTCTTAGAGACCATGACACCCAAAATTTTTATCTTGTACTGAACATGTGTACCTTTGACATGAAAGTACCCTTTTCGTCACTCCAGGCCCTTGGCAGGCACCATTCTCCTGCTTCTCGAAGCTCAAGCATTTAGATCTGTACAGATACAGGCTCTCACCATGTTTGTCTTTCTCCAACCTTTCCCTCAGCCCAAAGCCTTCTCAAGTCATTAGCATTGTTAATGACAGAAGTTACTTCTTTCTCATGCCCGACTAGCATTCCATTGCACGTACACATCTGATTGCCTGTTTTTAGTATTTTTATTTATTTATTAATTTTTGTGTGTATGAATGTTTTGCCTGCACCTATATGTTTGCCGTGTGTGTGCCTGGTACCTGTGGAGGTCAGAAGAGGGCATCGGATCCCCTGCAATTGGAGTTACAGATGGTTGTGAGCCACCATGTGGATGCTGGGAATCGAACCTTGATCCTCTGCAAGAGTAGCCAGTGCTCTTAACCACTGAACCATCTCTCCAGCCCCCTCATCTGACTTTTTTATCCACACACCCATCAGCACACACTTAGGCTGGTCCCACTTCTTGGCTGCTGTGGCTAGCACTGCCTTGAAGGCGTGATGCCTGGCTGTGTATCATCAGTGGGGTAGGTGAACCAGAGGGCAATCTGCTTTTTTAATTTTTGAAAGGTAGTTTCATGTTTTCCAAAATTCTCTGCCAACTTACAGTCTCACCGACAGCAAGAAGTTCTCTTCTCTCCACACCCTCGCTGACTTGTCATTTGATACTGGTCATTCTGTGAGGTTATGAGATGGTATTCCCTGTGACTTTGGCTACTATATTATTTAAGGTTCTCTAGGGGACCAGAATTTATAGATGGAATCTCTCCATATGTATATTTCTCTCTATATATTACATACAATAGCATGTATATTATATATAATATTTTTATTATATGTATTATATATCTCCCAATAATATATATTTTTAGAAATAAAATTTATTCTAATAATATGCATGTTTACACATATATAACATACAATATATAGATGTAATACATAGACACATATAATGTGCAGACTATATATTATATATTGAAGCACAGTTATACATATAAAGGGGATTTATTAGAATGACTTACAGGCTGTGGTCTAGCTAGTTCAACAGTGGCTTCTCTATCAACAGAAGGTCTAAAAGTCTAGTAGTTGTTCAGTCTGTGAGGCTGGATGTCTCAGCTGGTCTTCAATATACTTAATCCTGAAGAAGTAGGCTCTAGAGCCAACGAAGGAATGGACTTTCTAGCAAGAGTGAGAGCAAGCAGGCAGAGGTCAAAAGCTTCCTTCTTCCATGTCCTTTACATAGGCTGCTAGAGAAGGCAAGGACCAGGTTAAAGATGGATTGGCCCCCCTCGAAAGATCTGGATAAAAGGTGTATCTTCCTACCTCAGAAGATCCAGATTGGAAGTGAGTCTTCCCAATTCAAGTGCCTTAATTAAAAAAAAATCCCTCACAGATGTGTCCAGCCATTTGGGTTTTAGCTAATTCCAGATGTAGGCAAGTTGACAACGGAGAGTAGCCATCCCAGCTCCTGATAGGTACGTTATATGGATCCGACTTTCCTTTCTTGGTGACTGATGGTTCTGAGCCTGCACTCCCAAGCTTGATGTGTATCTGTGTGTCTCCTTTGGAAAACATTGTTTGCTAGTTATTTACCCATGCTTAAAAACATTTTGGCTTTTGCTGTTGTCTATGAATTTGCTGTATGCTTGGATGTTGCGTTATTCAGTTTTTCTGTCACCGTGTAAATAGTTGAGAAATTAACTTGACGGAGAAAGGACTTATTTTTGGTGCATGGCTTCAGTCTGTGGTCAGCTATCTTCACTGTTTCTGGGTCTGTGATGACGCAGGGCATCCAGGCAGAGGGAATGGTTGAATGAGCCATTCCTCTTAGGGTAGCCACAAAGCAGAACGGGTTAGAGAGTCCTTGGAGAGCAAGGGACACCTTCCCAGTATGTGCCTAAGCGGCCTGCATCATCTAGGCTCCATCTCCTGTTTTCCAATACTGTCCACCAATGCTCTGTGTCTGGAGTGGATTAGCTCAGTAATGGGGCAAGAGCTCCCAGGGCCCAGTAACCTAGGATGACTGGCTCAAACAGCTGGAACCAAGCCTTCAGTACAGGAGCCTTTAGAGACCACTTCATCTCCAAACCACAGCAGATATTAACTCTTCCTTGGCAGGCAGTTTGCTAAAGCTCCCTCCCTCCTGCTGTTTACTTTTGTAGTTTGGTTTGTTGCACAGATGTCTTTTATTTTTACACAAGTCTTTGATATTTTGCATTTATTATCTTGTGTGTGTGTGATATTGAAAATTAATTGCCAAGACCAATGTTATTGAGTTTCCCCTTGTGCTTAATTAGAGAAGTTTGGTAAGTTTCTGGTCTTACACCTCAATCTTAAACCTACTTCAGAGTTTTTTTTGTCTTTTTTTTTTGAGTGGCATAGGGTTTATTTCTTTGTGTATATTTATCCATTTCTCCAATACCACTCATTGCATAGACTGTTCTTTATCTTTTTTTCTGTTTTTGGCACCCTTGTCAAATACTTATTAACTCTATGTGTGGGATTATTTTGTTTTATTGTTTTGCTGTATCTGTTTTTAACCTGGCCTCACACTGCTTCGATTGCTACAGCTTTAGAGAAAAGTATGAAATCGGGAAATCTGATGCCTCTGAGTTTCTATTTTCTTTCTTAAGGATGCTTTGACTATGTGGGACTTTCTTCATTTAATTTTAGAATTTTCTTACAATTTTTGTAAAAATGCAGTAGCAATTTTGACAGATCTTATATTTATCCTGTAGATTGCTTTTGAAAATATATAAAATTTGAGAGTATTTTTTCAATCTGTGAACACAAGATTCCTTTACATTCATTCATGGGTTTATCACTGTCTTATGGTTTTCAGTGTGCCTATCTCTTACCTTCTAAATATTTTATTTTTTATTGTTTAGATGCCAGTTTAAATGTTAGTATTAAAATTTTCCTTTTCAAGGGCTGGAGATAGCTTAGTAGGTAAGAGTTCTTCCTGCTCTTACAGTTTTACTCCCAGCACCTACATCAAGGGGCTCACAACTGCCTATAACATCAGCTCCAGGGGTCTAACGCCCTCTTCTGGCCTCCATGGGCATGACACACAAGGCATACATGCACATGCACGTGTACACACATACACATAAATGAAAATAAAATCATAAAATTTCTTTTCTTCATTTGTCAAGAAATACAATATCATATGAAGCAAAATAAGCCAAACTGAAAAAAACCCAATGTTTTCTCTCATGTGGATACTAAATTTTAAGTATGTGTGTGTAGGTGCATACACAAATTCATTTATGTTTAAGTTTGAATGAAAGTATATGGGGGGCTCTCTGGTAAAAGAAAGATTAGCAAAGAAAGGGTACGGAGGGTGGATGTGGTCAAAATACACGATATAGTTGAAGATGTGTTTACGAAACCCATTGCTATGAGTGATGAGCACATGCCAGTAAAACAGAAATAAAGTCAATTCTACTTTGCTTAAACTTAATTTGTTCCTTAATTTGTTGTTTTTTGTTTGTTTTTGAAATCTTTTTACAGCTTTATGAGCATGGCATCTAAAAAGTGGTGATTTTATTTCTTCCTTTCTGATTTCAGTCTGATTTTAGTCTCTTGTATTTCTTTTTCTTGCTTAATTGCTCTGGCCAGGGTGTCCAGTATCACCGTGAACAGAAATGGTGAGCTTTGTTCCCGGTCTTGAGGAAAACCTTTCAGCTTTTCACAGAGAGTGCGATTTTCGCTGTGGGCTTGTCATGTGTGGTCTTTACTCTGTTGAGATGAAGTTCTTATGATTTATTAAGCATGTATCATAAAATGATGCAGAGATGTGACCAAAAAATCCCATTTGACCTGATTCCTATTCTTCCTTCTGCTAGTGTGTGGACTTTCGTGGGCTGACCATCCTTCCATGTTGGGGGTGACTTGTGCTTGGTCATTGCACACAGTTCATTCTTGTGAGGTGTTAAGCCTAGCTTGTACCATGGTCATTGGCCTGTGAGATTCTTTTTCCCATTGTCCTTTTTATCTGGCTTTGGTATCAGGGAATGAAGGCCTTGTAAAATGGGCTTTAGAATATCCTCTGCTCTTTGATGTCTTAGAAAAGCTTGAGAAGGATCCACATTGATTCTCATTTAAACTTTTGATATGCTCTCCATGAAACATCAGGCCTTGGGTTTCTTTGACAAGTTTTGATTATTGATTCCATCTCCTCGCTCTTGTTCTGATTCAGCATGATTCAATTTTCACAGGTTTTGTGTTTCTAGGAATGTCTTTATTTCAGACAGTAACCTATTGCTACGTGGCCATTTATAACTATTGCTTATATCCTTTGCTCTTCCGTGGCACCTGCAATGTAGACAGTAGACTTTTTTTTATTATAGATCCTCCTTTTCTGAGAGTCTAGCTAGAGATTCATCAATKGTTCATGTCTTTGAAAAATCAGATGTTAGTTTCATTGATTATTTCATTGTCTGAGAATCTATATAGCAATAATTATCTTTATTATTTACTTTGCTCTATTAACTTGGGTTTGTTTTTTCCCCCATTTACTTGCGGTTTGTCTTTCCGTAGCGTGGTACCTGTAGTGAGTGCAGTTTCAGCTTTGGCATTTTGTCTCTCTATTCTCACGTGTCTCCAGATCCATACCATCTGCTTTAAGACTTCTTCTGTGATGTCCTGGTGGTTCAGAAGAGCACTGTTTAGTTTACCGTTTTCCTTTGTTTCTGGTCAGATGCAGAGAATACCCTTTCATGAATCTGAAGCCCAGTGCTCTGTCCTGGAGCATCTCCACTGCGCTTGAGAAGCATGCATAGCTGCTGTTGGCAGAGAGATGGGGTGCTCTGTATGCATCTATTAGGTCCATTGGTCTTGTGTTTTCCAATCTGCTGTTTCCCTATTGATTTTCTGTCTAGATGATGTATCATTTTACCCCTCTTTAGGTTATTAAGTCCCCCACTATTATTGCCTTGCTATTAATTTCTGCTTTCAGTGCTGTTAGCATTTATTTCATCTATTCCGGCAATCCAGCATTGGACGGATAGATATTTACAGCTGTTAGGTGTTCTGACAAATTGACCTTTTCATTGTTATATAATAACCTCTGTGCTCAATTTCATCTGATGCCAGTACAGCTACCTCCTGCCTTTTCCATTTTCACAGAGTATCTTTCTTCCAGTTCTTTACTTTCAGCTTATGTGTGTTCTTAAAAGTTCAAATGAGCCTCTGTGGGTAGCATAGCTAGATTTTTGAGTTATCCATCCACTCTGGATTACCAAATGCTAGAGTTTGCATGTGATCCCCAAATTTACATGGTGGAAACTTGATGCTCAATTGAGCGGTACTGGGACGTGGGCTGTGCTGGAAGATGCCCAACTAATACTGTCAGGATGGCATGCGGTCACATAGTGAGTCCATATTCCACGCTTCTTCTCCTGCGTACACCAGCTGCCCTTCACCTTCCGCCACTTTGTGCTATAGCTCAAAAGCCTCCAGCAGGAGCCGCTGCTGGCATTCTTCCAAGTGAGGTAAATAACTCCTTACCTGGTGTATGGTCCTGTTACAGCAACACAAAATGGACTGGGGTGACTTTTCTTTTATGTTTCAGGACAAGAACATACTTTTGCTGCTGTGTCTTTGTTAGCTTGCATGTCCTCTGTTCCTTCCCTCCTGTCTTCCTTATGTGTTGATGACACCTGGCCATGTCATCTTGACTCTTTTCTCTTAACATCTTGCATATATACTACAGGTTTTTCTTATCTCTTTCTTTTTCTTCCTTTCCTCCTTTCTTTTTCTTCTTCCTTCTTTCCTTCCTTCCTTCCTTTCTTCCTTCCTTTCTGTCTTTCTTCATTCCTTCCTTCTTTCCTTTCTTCCTTTTTTTTTTCTCCTACAAGACAGGGCTTCTCTGTATAACCTTGGCTGTTCTGGAACTTGCTTTGTATACCAGGCTGGCCTCAAACTCAGAGATCCGCCTGTCTCTCCCTCCAAGTGCTCTCACAAAGAGGGTTTTATTTGGAGAGAGGGAAAGGGAAGGAGGGAGGCCAGTCTCTGGGGACAGGAGCGGTGGAAAAGAGACACAGAGAGAGAGAGAGAGAGAGAGAGAGAGAGAGAGAGAGAGAGAGACAGAGGGAGAGAGAGACAGACAGACAGAGAGAGGGGCAGAGGGAGGGAGAGAGACAGACAGAGAGACACAAAGAGAGACACACAGAGAGAGACAGAGACACAGAGAGAGAGACAGAGAGACAGAGACAGAGAGACAGAGAGAGGCACAAAAGCCTTCCTGCCCCTTCAGAGGAACAGCAGACAGAAATTCATAGTCTCATGGAAGCTCCCTGTGTATGAAAATTACTTTCCTGTTCCTTTCAAACTCTTTGCATAGACTTGAGGTTTAACATGACTTGTCTTGGTATAGATGTTTTGTGACCTCGTGAAGCAAAGATTTTTCCTTCCCTGAATTTTGGAAGTTTTCATTCATTTATTTTTTGTCCGGAGACTTGGTATTTTTATGTAGTCTCAGCTGGCTGGAAATTCGCTATGTAGACCAAACTGGCCTCTGACTCACAGAGATCTGCCTGCCTCTGCCTTCTGAGTGCTGGTATTAAAGGTGTGCACCACCATGTTTCCTTTATTTATTTCTTAGATGATCTTCCCCCGTCTTTTTTTCTCTTTCTCAGATAGCCACAGTGCATATGTTATTTTATTTTCTTGAATTTTCTATTTGTTCTTTTTGCTAGATCATTTTTAAAAGTGTCTTTGAATTGAGGATTCTTCTATTTCATTGGTTCTGCTGTTAAGATGCTCCATTGCAGGACACTGTGTTTCTCAATCCCCTATATTTCTGTCTGTTTTAAAAAGTGGTTCTGTTTCTTTACTACACTTTTCCTTTTATTCAAACATGATTTTCGTGATTCCTTTTTGTTTTGTTTCTTAGTATCCTGTTTTTAAATTGAAGTTTTTTTTTCAATTCTGATCAGTTTCTTCTCCCTCATTTCAGACACATTCCAGATCCTCCCCCACCCATCCAACTCCTCCTTCCTTCTTTCCTTCTCGCTCTCTCTTTCCATATCAAAAAGGCAAAATAAAAGAAACAAATAACTCCATATTTTAAAAACAAAACAAAGAAAAATCATGGTACACACACCACCACGCCCCCCCCCATAGAACCCATAAAAACACGAAATTAGAAACTTTAATAGTCAAGGAAAAAACCAGTAAGGTAAGAAATTTCCATACAAAGAAATAAATATGAGACCAAGAATCTCCAGAAGAACCAGGGAGTTAATTTTGTGTAGCCATCTACTGCTGAGCCTGCCCTCAAGTGTGGTTTGTAAACACAGTGAGACTTCGTTGGAGAAAACTTACTTTTTCTTTGCAAGGGTTGTCAGTTGGAGACAGCTTCTTGGTTAGGGATGGAAGCTTGTGTCCAGCTTCCCCTCTCTGTGCTGGGACCCCATCTTGGATCTGTGTAGGCCATGGGCATGCTGCCTCAGTCTCTGTGAGTTCATATATTTGCCAGTCCTACTGTGTTTCGAAGGCCGTTTCCTTGGTGCCCGCCATTCTCACTGACTCTTACAGTCTTCTATCTCCTCCTCCACATAGCTGGTTGACCCCTGAGAGGGGAGATTTGATGGAGACATTCCACTGAGGGCTGAATGTTCCAAGGCACTCCTGTATATTGTCCAGTCTGGGGTCTCTGTGTTAGCTCCCATCTACTGAAGAAGGAAGCTTCTGACAATCATTGCCTTATAGTTCATCAAGTTTTAAGAAAATTGTTCTGAATTGTTTTCCAATCAGTTCACTGATCTTCGTTTCTTTGTGGTAAGTTATCCGTTGTTTGAGTTTTATTACTTTTCTATGGCAATGTTACGAAGAAAACCACATTAAGCATAAACACACAAATTAGTTAGGAAGGTAAATGTGACAGCCATGGAAGCCAAAGCTGCAGGAGAGGCATTCAGTGGAAGACTAAGTGCAAATTAAGACAACGGTGGTGAGAAAAAGGGGAGAGAAATATATGGAGGCATAAGGACAGGAGAAGCCACCAGACCAGGCCATGAATTGAAGGAGAAGACACCAAGAGGATCTCTTTCTGCCTGTCCTCCTCTGAGGTGAAGGCACATGAAGCTTGTTAAGTCTCTATGGCTCAAAGTGGCAATGAGAGCTGGGCATGTAACTGGTGCCTTGCCTGCTCTGAGGCTGCCTGAGCACCACCTTGTCTCCCGGTCCAGCTCCTGCCTGCTTGTCTGAGGTAGCCTGCAAGACTGCACAGGAAGATGTCTGTACTGTGGCTAAGCTCAGTCTGACTCAGTTCTGCCTGCCAAATGAGGACAGGTGCAGGTGCTTTAGATGCCTGGACCCATTTACTGCCCTCTAGTGGCTATGGGTTGTTATACAGCAGAAAGAGCAAGACTTCTCCATTCTCAGATATGGTAAATTTGTCTCAGATGGTGAGGAAGAGAACAGAAGGACAATAGAGGATCAAACTGCCTGCAAATTATCCTTCATGTCTACATCTTGAACAGTGAGGTGAAATTGTCCAATGTCAGGTGGTTTCTTTAGGGAAGGGACTAATTTTGTTTAGGAAAATATCTTGATAGCATCCTTTATTAACGAGACAGAAGAGACAAAGATCAAAGTTGATAGTATATTGTATGAATGAGATGGAAGAAACAGATCAGAGTTAATAGTATACTGTATGAATGAGACGGAAGAAACAGAGCAGAGTTGATAGTATACTGTATGAATGAGACGGAAGAAACAGAGCAGAGTTGATAGTATACTGCATGAATGAGACGGAAGAAACAGAGCAGAGTTGATAGCATACTGTATGAATGAGAC
>LOEQ01006512.1:106022-131535 GCA_001685075.1 Bramus lutescens | reverse complement strand
GCACTCACCCCACTGATGGATGTTCTGCTGTAGGATCAGTGCCCCTTGCTGGCCTGGGGACCTCACAGACAAAGGGTCTGCCTTGCTTCCAGCAGGATTTTGAAACAAAGGGACTCGTGCCTTAACTCACCCCCGTCCAGCGCCCAAACAGGCTGAGCTGGGGGATCCTTTGCCCCTATGAAGGGAAGGGAGGAGTTGCTTGAATGCAAGCTGGGATGGGGTAGGAAGCTAGGGACAGTCACCGGTGTTAGGAGCCCCTGCAGAATTAACAGGAAGTTTAGGGGGTCAGGGGATGACTGTGTTCCTTTTACACGGGTCAGGAATGCACTCACCCCTCCGATGGATGTTCTGTTGCAGGGTCAGTGCCCCTTGCTGGCCAGGGGACCTCGCAGACAAAGGGTCTGCCTTGCTGCCAGCAGGCTATTGAAAGAAAGGGACTAACCCTCTCTGGATTTCTTTGGTGTCTATTGCTATGTCCTCTATTTTCATTTCTTATTTTGATAATTTGAATATTCTCACTCTGACTTATATTTTGCTTGGATTTGCCTATCTCATTTATTTTTCTCAAAGAATCAACATATTATCTCATTGATTCTTTGAACGTTTTGCTTTAATTTTATTGATTTAAGCCCTTAGTTTGATTATTTCCTACCATCTTTTTCTCTTACGTGTGCTTATTTTTTGCTCTAAAGCTTCAAGAGTGCTGTTAAGTTACTAGTATGTGATCTCTACTTTTTTATGTAGGCACTTAACACTACGAACTTGCCTTTTAGAACCACTTTTGACCCATCAGTATAAGTATGCAGTGTAGTCATTTTTATTTAATTTTAGGGAATGCTTAATTTCTTTATTTCCATCCTTTACCTAATTTTCATTCAGTTGAGAGTTGTTGAGTTTTCTTATGTTTGTAAGCTTTCTGTTGCTTCTATTGTTGATATCCAGCTTTAATCTGTGATGATGTTATAGCCTGCAGGGAGTTATTTCAAATTTATTGTATATAATGATTCTTGCTTTGTATTTTGAGTATTTTGCAGAGCATTCTGTGAGGTGCTGAGAAAAAGTTATATTCTTTTCTATTTAGGTAAAATGTTTTGTGAATCTGTTAGATCCACTTGGTTTATAACTTCTGTTAGCTCCAGTATTCCTCTGTTTTGTTTTTGTCTGGATGACCTATCTTTTGGTGACAGTGTGGTATTAAAGATTCCCACTACCAGTGTGTGAGAGTCAATGTGTGGTATAAGCTGTAGTAAGGTTTCTTTTACAAATTTGGTGCCATTGTGTTTGGGACATAGATGACAAAAATTAAAATATCATCTTGTTGAATTTTCCTTTGATGAATATGCAGGGTCATTCACTATCTCTTTTGATTAGTTTTGGTTTAACATCTATTTTGTTAGATATTAAAATAGATACATCAGCTTGCTTCTTAGATCAATTTATTGGAATATCTTTTCCAACCCTTTAACCAGAGATAATTCCTACATTTGATGCTGAGGTATGTTTCTTGGATGCAACAGAAGGATGGATTCTCTTTTTGCATTCATTCTGTTAATCTCTGTCCTTTTATTTGGAGAATGTAGACCATTGATAATGAGAAATGTCAGTGACCAATAATTGCTGATTTCTGTTATTTATTAATATTGTTGGTGGTGGTAGTGGTGTGTGGGGAGGGACGTGTGGGTGTACTTCCCTTCTTTTGGGTTTGGTGGTATGAGATTATTTATTACTTGTATTTATGGCTGTAGTTAACCACTTTAGGTTAGTATTTTCCTTCTAGCACTTACTGTATGGCTGGATTTATAGATACTGTTAAAATTTGGCTATATCATGGAATATCTTATTTTCTCCATCTTTGGTGATTGAAACCTGTGCTGGGTATGCTAATCTGGGCTAGCATTGATGGTATCATAGAATCTGCAGCACATCTCTCCAAGTCCTTCTGACTTTTAAAGTCTCCACTGAGAAGTCAGTTATAATTCTAATAGTCTTGCCTTTTTATATGCTATTTGATTTTTTTTCTTGCAGCTTTAACATTCTTTCTTTTCTGTATGTTTAGTGCTTGGGTCATTGTATGGTGAGGGGACTTCTTTTCTGGTCCAATTATTTTGGTGTTATATGTACTTCTTGTACCTTTATAGGCCTCTTCTTTCATGCATTAAGAAAATTTTCTTCTATGAATTTGTTGAAAATATTTTATGGGATTTTCAGGTATAGATTTTCTTTTTCCTTTACACCAATTATTCCTAGGTTTGATCTTTTCATAGTGTCCCAGATTTACTGGATTTTTTGGTCACAAGTTTCTTACATTTCCTTTGATGAGTAACTCCATTTGTTTTATTGTTTCTCAATGCCTGAGATTCTCTCTTCCATCTTCTGTACTGTTTTAGGCAAGCTTGACCCTATGGTTATGTTTGAATTCCTAAACTTTTAATTTACAGGACTCCCTCAGTTTGTGTTTTCTTCATTGATTCAATTCATATGCTTAGGTCTTGAATAATTTTATTCATTGTATTCAGCCAATTGTTTGTATTTTCTTGATTTTCTTTAAGGGATTTCTTTACTTTCCTTGATTTCTTTAAGGGATTTCTTTACTTTCTCTTTAAGAACTTCTATCATCTCCATAGAGTTGGTTTTAAGGTATTTTTCTTGTGTTTCTGCTATGTTGGAATATTCATTGCCTGCTTTGGAAGAATAGCTGGGCTCCAGTTGAGACATATTGCCCTGTTTGTTGATTGTGTTTTTATGCTCATGTATGGGAGTCTGGGTTTTGGTGATTATAGCCCTAGGTGCCTATTTCTGGGTTTGTCTTTGGTGTGTGTGTGGTTTTTTTCCTTGATTTCTCTCTGTTTCTTCTCAAGATTTTCAGAGAGTGTGATTGGTGTGTGTTACCTGCTCTTCTTGCCTGTTTGGCTGATGTGTTTGCAGATAATGCCTGCTGGGGTCAGAGGCTGGGATACTAGGTAAAGTTGGTGGATTCCGTGTTAGAGGAGACAGTCTTTTTTATCTATTGGGGATGGGATCAGAGAGAAAGGGGAGACCTCATAGGTTTCCTGCTGCAGAGATACAGACAAAACTTGGGGGATTGGATCTCAGGAGCAGTATGAAAAGTGTAGGACTCCTACCTTCAGCAAACATGCTCTCTAGGAGGAGTGGCCTTTAGGTTGTCAGAGAATATCTACTAGGGCAAAGCAGCAAGTTGGGTGAGAGAAGTTAGAAAGGGAAGATCTGTGTGAGCCACAGGAGATGGAAGCAGGAAAGGCTAGGAAGGCTTCCACAATGTGTTCTGATACAGGGCTGGAAATGAGACTTGGGGATCAGATCTCAGGAACTGTTGGAGAAGTAAAGGTCCTGAAAACATGTCTGCTTTTCTAACAGGCATGGCCTGTGGGTTAACAGGGGGTACAAGTGGAAGTAGGAAGGTTAGAAGGAGATGTTCTGTGGGATCCACAGGGATATGGGCATGAGGGAGGAAGGCTATGGCTGGTGTTCTGTTGCAGTGCTAAGGATAAGACTAGGAGTTTGGATTTGGATGTGGGGAGGGAGTGGTGAAGGTCCTTACTTAGCTTATCTGATTCCATGACGCACAGTTGCCTGAGGTGTTGGAGGCAGGGTTGGTGGAATGAGTTGGGGAAGGAAGGTTGCAGGATAAGATTTTGGAGATTCTTTGCTTTGGGAATGGGAATGGGGAGGAAAGGTTTGATACCGCAGCTTTCTTCTATAGAGCTGGAAATGAGAATGGAGAATTAGATATCAGGAGCAAGAGGAGAGATGTGTATCCACCTTCAGCCTACTCATTACCCTAGAAGGTGTGGCCCTCAGGGGATGTCTTCTGGGGCTGGGGAAAAACAAAGATTAGGGGTAGGGTGGTTAGAAAGCAGAAGATCTCTGGGATCCACAGATAAGAGATCAAAGCTGGGGTAAGGAAGGCTGCCATGGGTCATCTGCAGATATGGGGATGCGGGGATTGGATCTGGGGAAACAGGGAGAAGAGAACAAATATAATTTTAATATAATCTAGTTTTAATGTTTTTTCTCCTTTAATGCTTAATAAATTCTAACCTAGTCAAGATTTCTTTGGATATGCTATTATCATAAAAACTGCTCCCCTTTCTTTTGCTCTAATAAATGAATCAACCTTTCTCTTTCTTTCCCTTCCTCTTTCACTTTTATCTCAGCAAGGCATCTTGAGTAGACTTTGGATATTCAGTGTGAGGTTAGAGGCAGGGTCCTTTCCCTTTTAGCAAATAACTATCTATGACAGTTATCTGTCAGCTTCACAGAATCTGGATTCACCTGGGAGATGGGCTCATGGACCTTGATTGCCTTGACTTAGCTGGGAACACTCACCCACTGTGGGTGGCACCATCCCCTGGCTTGGATCCTGGACTGTGAAAGCTGAAGAAGGCGTTTGAGCAGTCTCAGCATTCATCACTGTCTGCTTCCTGATTGTGGGTGATGTGAGTAGCTGTTTCAAGTTTCTGCTGTCGCGACTTCCTGCCGTGATGAGCGCTAGCCTTTAGCTGTAAGACAAAGTAAACCTGTTCTCTTTGGTTTGCTGTGGTGTTTTATCACAGCAACAGAAAATGAAGCTAAGACACTATGCCATGGTTTTTTTTTTCACAGCAACAGAAAATGAAGCTAAGACACCATCTAATGAAGAGATAAAATATTCGTTCTTGCACACACAGTAATGTTTCTCAGAAATCAGCTGACCACATATACAATGGTCTGCTTCTGCATTCTGCGACATCTGTAGTTCATCCTACATGGACTGTGTTACTTGTATATCATCTTATATTGGAAAATTTTTTCTTTACAGTTACAGTGTTAATACGTTTAAATAAATTATTGCTAAAGGTGATTCTGTGGAATGCGTGCAAGTGTAATTATTTCACAAAGTTACATGAGTTTTTATTTTTAATTATGTGCTTAATTCATTTTTTTCTATTTATTTTAACCTGTACATAAGAATATACAATCTATAAGTATTAGTGCGATTCTACATACTCTTTTGGTATATGTATACAATAGCCTAATGTTTAAGTTAGGTTGAATACATTTATGACCTGAAAACTCATTTTTTTCTTCATGACAAACATCTTCAAGACCATCTGTTATTCCATATTTTTGAAATATACATTATATTACTGTTCCATACCTAAACTAACAATAATAAACTACCAGATAACATGATTTTAGCTCACATAAATGGAAAACCATATAAGGAGACAGTACCTCCTACATGCAAGCATAAAACATTATAGCATAATGTTGAGGCCAGCAGTGGTATGCACTTTTTAACACAATACAAATGTGTTTTACAAGACAACTTCTTGTCTGGTCAGTTGATGAACATTTAGAGCTTTGACCCTTTGAATAAATCTAGTCATAACTCTGTCAAAAAAAAAGCAGCTAGTCACATAATTAGTAATGTGTGAAACCTGAATGGAATAGATTTATCTTGTAACAAATTTTGTGATGTTGTGCCTTATTAATGAAGTCTGGTTTTACTTAGTAGTCTGTCAATTATAGTAATAAAATAATATAAAATTCGTTCAATCTATTATTAGTCAGAAGATATCCAGATAGAAACAGCACTCTTTTATGGGTTAGGAATTAGAAAATTGAATCATTTTTTTTAGACAAGACCAGGCATGCTCCATGTAGTCTAGGCGTAGACTGAATTCTTTGATAAATCAAGAAAGCAAGCTTGTTTAGGCAAAAGGGGGAAAATAAGGTGAGGCGGACTATATTAACTTTTCTGATTGCTCACACTCTTTCATTTACCAAAAAATCAACTGCTCAATTTATTTTTGGGAGCTGAGCCAGTTTTAACATGCAATATAATTTTTGAATTGCCATAAAATATTATACATATTTATAGAATACTACATGATAATTCAATACATGTATATATTGGGTAATGAAATATAGGCAAACAATCAGCAAGACATGGTATGACATACCTGTAATACCAGTACTTGGGAGACTGAGGCAGCAGAATTATAGGATCTAAATAAGTATCATGTTCTACCTATTGCCAAATCCAGAGTATACTAACTTATGAAACAAGGAGACTCACAGTTTGCAGCCAGCTTGGGATACATAGAAAGGCTCAAAAGAAACAAGCAAGGCTAAACATATAATTGTCTGTAATTTTAAAGGCAAATTAATAGTCTGATACAATTTCTCTAGGAAACATATTCAGATAACTAGGTGCAAATGCTTTTATGGACTTTATTTTGAAGCAGTACCTCCGTATTTGGAGAATTAGAATTAGGCAGAGAATATACTTCTTATATAGTAGGTCTCAGTCATTCCTTAGAAACACTCTACAACTAAAGTAGTATTTCAAAGATGCCCTGAGTTAGCAGAAAGGTCTGAATTTACACATTGACAGGGGTTAGACATGGAACGCCCTAGTACAGGGTTATAACCATAGCCAGGGAAGCTCCCTTGGTTGAGGAAAATCAAAAGGGATGGTCATATATTTTCGTCTCAGCAAACATTTACATCCTCTTGACAAAACAACACCTCTTTTCAGTAGATAGACTGTGAGTAGTAAACTATAGCATCCTCTTGTCTTTTGTGTATCTTCTTGCTTCAACTACTATACAGGGAGTGAGTTAGGAATCACCATTTCCCTTCTACACTATCCACTTAATGTGAACATCAAGTACTTCTGTTGATACAGGTAGCTCATCTGGCAATGGACAAGACTTTATATTCTGAGAAATATGAATTCCTGGAGATCATATTTGCAGAGCATTATTTCTGATTATGTCCACTTACTAGCAAAATTGGCAAGGGACTACTAGTTGACATCTTGGTGCATCAGCTAGCTTCCAATCCTTTATTCACTAACCACATTATGTAAAAAGAGTCTTCCCTCTTTCTGACTATCAAGAAGGCTTGGCACACTAGTCTAGTGAGAGAAGACACTTGACATAACTAGGGATAATGATAATTAAAGGGGCAAGAGCATAACACGTCCCCTGGCAAAGACAATCCTCTCTAAGAACCAAAACTTTTCACGCTGGTGTGTGCAGTCCGTGGCCCACTGACCTGATATGGTTACATGTAGCTGAATATACAAACTTATAATCTTACTTAAAACATCTCAAGATGTTTTGAATGACTTCTTTTGGTAACTCAATCATGCAGTTATTAAATACAAACTTCGTAGAAAGGAAGGGCATGTCACAAGGAAGTAAGGTTGGATAATGAGTACTGGAGACCTGTCCAAAATAGCAGAGACAGGGGCTAACACTTCCTGAGCTGACCACTGACATGATAGGAAAATTTTTGTATCAGTCCATTTTCCATTAATATAACAAAGTTTTTTTAGGCTAGACCACTTTTTAAAGAAAAGGGGTTTTTTAGATAACAAGATAGATAAGAAGATCAAGGAAATCATCTTGTATTTAGTAAGGACTTTGTGGATGAATATTGCAGCATGATTAATAAAAACCCAGAGACAAATATTGGGATTCAGCCTAAAGGTTAGAAAAGCAAGACAGCCCACCATGACTCTTACCTCTACCTCAGTCTGAGATGCTGATTCTGTCTCCAGGAATCCTCAGAATGAGACTATCTGAGAGCTGTGTCCTCCAGTCTTATATTCCTCTCTAGTGCTGGGATTAAAGGCTTGCATCACTACTGTCCATTTCTATGGCAAACTAGTGTGGCTACTGAGATTAAAGGTATGTGTCACCACTAACTTGTCTGTAAGGCTGACCAGTGGGGCTGTTTTACTCTCTGATCTTCAGGCAAGCTTTATTTATTTAAACAGAAATGAAATATCACTATAGGATATCATATAATGCAAAGCAAGTGTGAAAGCGAGACTATAGGGCCAGACAATCTCTTTCTGCTTAAATATAACCCATCACTATTCCATAATCCTAGCAGCTAATGATATCAATACAAGAGCTCTTTCCTGAGCTCTTGAGACCCTGCAAGAACTATGGATCCATTCTAATTGTGCTGCCTTGAGGACCCTGATCTTCTCCTAGACTCAGTGTCTTAACAATTACACTGCTTCTAAGATCCCCCACATCCCAGTAGTGACCAATATTAGAGTATGTGAACACTGTGAAAAAAACTGCAGTCAAACAAGAAAGAGAGTCAACTCTAATTCCACCTGTTGGTTCTAATATCAGTGTATTCTAATCACTAGAAACAAACACCATTGACTTAGAGTATATATACATATGCCCACTAAACTCATGGGCAATTAATAACATAGTATCTTATCACTGAAAACTATCAACTATAATCTGATATACCATCTATTCACTTGCAAAATATTTCCAGGAATGTAAATGCATTGTGCCCATAAGTGAATGTGAGGTTTCTTTTTGGATAGAGAGGCATATGCTCAATTATATTTCAGTCATGATTTAAATTACTTGATTTTTACTTAAATCAAAGTACCAACAGATATCATACTAGGGGCTTAGCATTTGTTGGCATATTGAATATAAAGCAACACCTAAATTGGTCTTAGTCATTGGGAAGTTGTGTTGCCAAGTATGCATATCACACACCCAACACTGAAGTTCTGGTCATAGTGCTCATGAACTACCTACCTTCTATTAGCCTTTCCTTGGCCAATGAGGACCTATTTGCTTCAACTGCTTAACTTCTTAGTTCATTAACCATGATGTATGATGAATTCAAGCTTTTGTTACAAAAATCTTCCTAATTTGTACTAACAGTTTCTTATTTTCACTGATATTTTTCCAGTTTGAATTGTATCTGAATTCTCTTCTTCAATGCCCATTTCTAGCCAGTCAAATCATCACTATTGCCTATGATTTCAGAGTTTTACCCCAGTCTAGTTTTGCACATTGGAATGACTTTCCATGCCTCACTGTTGCTCAGAGCAACTTTCTCTTGCAATTGTGATTATAGATATGATCATTACATTTAATGCCAACCAACCTATAGAGCAAACTCCATCTTCCCTGTAGCACAAACTCTAATTGTTCTTAATATTAAAACCCAGAGTCAGATATTAGAGTGTTGATCTTGCTGAAAAATCAGAGAAGTAAAGGAGCCAGCCACTAGAGAGAGTTTTTACTCCTACCGAATCCTCAGAGCAAAGTGGACAACTTTCTGTCTCCACAAATTCTCAAACAGAATGTGCTGAACTTCTGTCTCCTCTCCCCTTATATTCCTCTCACTACCCAACCATAACCCTTTCTATCTCCACCTCCCTAGTCCTGGGATTAAAGGCCTGTGACTCCCAAGTACTGGGATTATTAAAGGTCTGAGCCATCATTGCCTGGCTTTGTTTCTCTTTTAGACTAGATCAATCTCCTGTAACCCAGGGTGGCCTTGAACTCACAGAGATCTGTCTGCTTCTGCTTCCCTTGTGCTGGAGTAAAGGTATACGCCACCACTGCCTGGCCTCTACAACTAACTAGTAGTTTAAGCTCTGCACTCTGATCTTCAGCAAGGTTTACTTGTTAGATCACAAATAAATTATCACCTCTCTGCCATGAGTCATAGCCCCTCTCCATCCCAATACAGCCACAATCAGGAACTGATAATGCAAAGCACTGTCAGTGCAACAGAAATGAATTTCATAAAAGATGAGATAATCTCATCACCTTCCTTGTGGTCCACAGCCTTGTTCATCGCTGGGCTCAGATCTATCTGTTCTGTTCTAATGAAGAGCTGATTAGTCAATCTGACAGAAACCAGCTCATAATGGGATGATACATATATAAACATGTGTGTATGTATGTATATATGTATATCCAGTCACTATACCAATTACAAATAAATCAAATTTGTTGTTAAGACCAGACTTTTGGAGAATGTCACAAACTGAATTAATGCCCACTCCACTCACTTATACCAATAGAAGGCAGTTAAGTGATTTTTTTTATTATTATTAGAATTAAAAAATGAAAAAAAGAAAGATCAAGTGAGTAAACAGTGTGTATGAGGCAACTTTCATCATTATAGTTAAATGACTAGCTCAGGTCCACAATTAGATGTTTAAAGTAGAATTGGTTGTAATTGGTTAGACCTTTGGTGAGGCCAGTGGTGGTGCAACACAGCTGAAAAACATGTAGAAGGGGTCATCCAGAGGCCATGTCTGGAATACGAAGCCAGGACAGAATAAATGCTATCCATGTCATAACTATAAGAACTGCCAAGGAGTCCAAGAGAATGTTCTCACAAGCACAAGTACACAAACAAATATGCTTCCTAAGGCATTTGTTCCTTTTCTTCTGGCCAAAGACCTCCCATTAGGTCCACCTCCTGAAGGCTCTACCGCATGGCTAGAGCATAAATCTGTGGGTCAAACTTCAATCGCAATCATCAGTGAAGAGCACTCATTTTTAACCTAAACATTAGCCTATGATTATATGAATATCAGATACGGGATGCCCTAAACATTAAAACTCCTGCCACAAGTTTGCCACAGTGTCAAAGTGTTATTGCAAGCTTGTTCCTAAGAAGACATAAAACAAGCCAGTTAAAACATTTATTTATATGTATAAATACTTTATAAATGAAACAAACAGAAAAAGAACATCTGTTTGACAATCATTAGACTGAGATGGGCAGCCATCTGGTCATTGAGTAATTGCTTTTCAAAAGATCTTAATCCCATTATTTTGTCAGAAAATGTTTATGCCTATGTCAGGAATTCAAAATTCTTTACGAAAAGCTGTTTTGAATATTCTTACAGGGATCAGTTTGACATACTTTTCCTTTACAAATATTAAAAGCTGTAATCAGGAATCAGAGAAATACTGGGCAATTATAGCAAATGCAATGTTTCATAAATATGTCTGGACAATTAAACATGGTATATAAGTATATATAGCTTTGAAAAGAAATGTATAGAATCAATTTTGATAAATTATTTTCAGAAACAAACAAATCTAACAAAAATTTTGGTCAGGTAAAGTTATGAAGAAGATATAGTTTAAAACATAAACTTGATTGTATATGGAGAATGTTTACCCTTTTAATGGAAAAGATAGAGTTTTCCATATCCATAGAATATTTAAAAACAGCTTATATACATCTCTGAAGATAAAAAGCTTTAATCAAGTTATAACCTAAAAAAGATTGGAAAGTACATTTATCAAATAAGATTATTCTATTCTGCCTGTATCAACATTACCCATTCTATCCTTAAGATTCCAAGAGCTTGAGATAAGGAAAGCATCAGAGAAGGAACAAATGCCTTAAGAATTGTATTTGCTTGTATACTCTGCAAATTACCAGCAGCCAAACTGGTGGTGTGACAAGCTTGGGATGTTAGTAATTAGTTTGATAGTCCTGGTTCTGTCGAATGGGAACTGAGTGACTTTGCACCAGAACATCAGGAGATTTGAGCCGACAGTCTCTCTAATGCCTTGGATGTCAGATCTCTTAATGCCTTGGAGGTCAGAAAATTGAGACCTGTTTAAAGGATGTCTAACAGTATTTGCCTCCTAGGATTTCTCAAATTTACTAAGAGGGGCCGAGAATTATGGTGGGGGCTGTGGATGGAAGAGGAAAAGATCAAACAGACATGGCTGCAGGAATTTCTGATAGGAGAAAGGGGCTTTAAGAAAAAGAGAAAGAGTGGAGCTTGCAAGTAGGGATTGTTCCACTTCCTGACTGACGCGAACACCGTAGAAGAACAGAGGAGTGAGCTCATCTGAACGGAAGACCTCAGAGCCCAGAATGATGGGGCCAGAAAAGCGGGCAACCTCTAATAGACGCCATACTTGAATTTTGTAAGACTTTCTGTGTCCTCACATGTTGCCTGTATTCTAAATAAAGGCATCCCACCATTCATAATAGTATTTAGGCAGAAAGTTTTCAAAAGAAAGAAGTGACCTCTAATGTAAAATAATTCTAAAATTCTAATAATAAAAAGTGCTTTATAATGTTTAATTTTCTTCTCTAACATCCATAAGTAATAAACCTTATCTTTATCTCTCAAGACAACTAAATATAAATTGTTAGTTTCCAGGGGTTGGAGGGAATTAGGCACAGTAAAATGAACTGTTTGTGTTGTTTACTACAGATGGGAAATAGCAAAGTCCATAATAAGATATTAGTATCAAAACTTTATGAACATTCAGATACTTGTTTTCCATGATTCATACTCACTGTGTTCCTATTTAGAAGTACATTAAAAGGTGGTGAATAATACATTCTCTACTGAGGGCTAAGCTCCAAAAGGGGTTGAGTTCTATAGTCATTTTCTGAACTATTGTTAAGACTAAAATTCGACTATATTTCAATGCCAGCAGCAGATATAGAAACATTAATTAGCAGGATTGCTGATTTTAGATGTACTTCATCTTTTTAAAATATTTTATTTTTAAAATCAAATAAAACTTTTTCCTCTTTTTTATTGCTTTTATTGAGCTATGTATTTTTCTCCACTGTCCTCCCTTTTCTCTTCCCTGCCCTTATACGATCTCCACACTCCCAATTTACTCAGGAGATCTTGTGTTTTTCAACTTCCTGTGTAGGTTAGATCTATGTATGTCTTTCTTAGGGCCCTCTTTGTTGTCTAGGTTCTCTGGGATAGTGGATTGTAGGCTGGATTTCTTTGCTTTATGTCTAAAAGCCACCTAAGAGTGACTACATATGATATTTGTCTTTCTGGGTCTGGGTTACCTCCCTCAGTATGATGTTTTCTTTTTTTAAGATTTATTTATTATGTATACAACATTCTGCCTCCATGTATACCCGCATGCCAGAGGAGGGCGCCAGATCTTAGTACAGATGGTTGTGAGCCACCATGTGGTTGCTGGCAATTGAACTCAGGACCTCTGGGAGAGCAGCCAGTGATCTTAACTTCTGAGCCAACTCTCCAGCCCAGTATGATGTTTTCTAGCTCCATCCATTTGCCCACAAATTTCAAGATGCCATTATTTTTTTCTGCTCTGTAGTACTCCATTCTGTAAAAGTACCACATCTTCTTTATCCATTCTTTAGTCATGGGGCATTTAGATTGTTTCCAGGTTCTGGCTATGACCAATAATGCTGCTATGAACATAATTGAGCACATGTTCTTGTCGTATGGTTGAGCATCCTTGGATATATACCAAAAGTGGTATTGCTGGGTCTCGAGGTAGGTTGTTTAAAAATTTTCTAAGAATCACCATATTGATTTCCAAATCAATTGTGCCAGTTTGAACTCCCACCAGCAATGGAGGAGTGTTCCCTTTAACCCACATCCTCTCCAGCATAAGCTGTCATTAGTATTTTTGATCTTGGCTATTCTGACAAGTACAAGACAGAATCTCAGAGTTGTTTTGATTTGTCTTTCTCTGAAAGCTAAGGATGCTGAGCATTTCCTTAATTGTCTTTCAACCATTTTAGATTCATTTGTTGAGAGTTCTCTGTTTCAATCCATATATTTTATTGGATTATTTGGTTTTTGATGACCAGCTGAGTTCATTGTATATTTTGGAGATCACCCCTGTGTCTGATGTGGGGTTGGTGAAAATCTTTTCCCATTCTGTAGGCTGCCATCTTGTCTTGTTGACCATGTACTTTGCTTTACAAAAGCTTCTCAGTTTCAAGGCATGCCATTTATTAATTGTTTCTCTCATTGTCTGTGCTACTGGGGTTATAGTTAGAAAGTGATTTTCTGTGCCAATGTGTTCAAGCGTACTTCCCACTTTCTCTTCTATAATGTTCAGTGTAGTTGGTTTTATGTTGAGGTCTTTGATCCTTTTGGACTTGAGTTTTGTGCATGGACATAGATATGGATCTATTTTCTTTCTTCTACATATTGATGTCCAGTTATGCCAGCACCATTTGTTGAATATGCTTTCTTTTTTTCCATTTTATATTTTTTGTGTCTTGGTTAAAGAGCAGGTGTTTGTAGGTGTGTGGATTGATATCTGGGTCTTCAATTCAGTTACATTTGTCATCCTGTTTTTATGCAAATACCAGGCTGTCTTAAGTGCTATAGCTCTGAAGTAGTTTGAAGTCAGGGATTGTGATGGCTCCAGAAGTTCCTTTATTATACAGGGGTTTTTTTTTTTGTTTTGGTTTGGTTTTTGGCTATTTTAGGGTTTTGTTTTGTTTTTGTTTTTGTTTTGTTTTGCTTTTCCATAAGAAGTTGAGTTTTGTTTTGTGTGTTGTTTTTTTTTTTTTTGAGGTCTGTGAAGAATTTTTCTGGNACTTGAGTTTTGTGCATGGTGATAGATATGGGTCTATTTTCATTCTTCTACATGTTTTATATCCACTTATGCCAGCACCATTTGTTGGATATGCTTTTTTCCCATTTTATATTTTTAGCTTCCTTGTCAAAAATCAGATGTTCATCTGTGTGTGGATTGATATCCAGATCTTTGATTTAATTCCATTGGTTATGCTGTCTGTTCTTATGCCAATACCAGGCTGTTTTCAGTACTGTAGCTCTATGGTAGAGTTTGAAGTCAGGGATCATAATGCCTCCAGAAGTTCTTTTCTGTACAGGATTGTATTGGCTATTCTGTTTTTTTCTTTTCTTTTCTTTTTTTTTTTTTTGCTTTACCATATGAAGTTGAGTATTTTCTTGCAAGGTCTGTGAAGAATTTTCCTGCGATTTTGATGGGCATTGCAATGAATCCATAGATTGCTTTTGGTAAAACTGCCATTTTTACTATGTTAATTCTACCTACCCAAGAACATGGGAGATCTTTCCATTTTCAAGTGTCTTCTTCAGTTTCTTTCTTCAACAATTTAAGGTTCTTGTGACAAAGGTCTTCCACTCCTTTGGTTAGAGTTGATACAAGATATTTTATGTTATTTGTGGCTATTGTGAAGGGTGATGTTTCTCTGATTACTTTCACTGCCCACTTACCATTTATATAAAGGAGGGTTACTGATTTTTTGAGTTTATCTTGCATCTGCTACATTACTGAAAGTGTTTATGAGTTGTAGAAGTTCCTTGGTAGAATTTTTGGGGTCACTTATATAAACTATAATATCATCAGCAAATAGTGAGAGTTTGACTTCTTTTTTTTTTCCAATTTGTATACCCTTGATCTCTTTTGTATTCTTATTGCTTTAGCTAGAACCTCAAGTACTATATTGAATAGATATGGAGAGAATGTACAACCTTGTCTTTTTCTTTATTTCAGTGGGCTCACTTTGAGTTTCTCTCTATTAGATATTGGCTTTTGGCTTGCTGTATATTTCCTTTCTTATATTTAGGTATGTTCCTTGTATCCTTGCTCTCTCCAAGACCTTTATCATGAAGGGATCTTGCATTTTGTTGAGGTCTTTTTCAGCATCTAATGAGATAATTGTGTGGGTTTTTTTTTCAGTTTATTTATATGGTGAGTTACATTGACTGATTTTTGTGTGTTGAGCCATTCCTGCATCTCTTGGATGAAGCCTAATTGGTTATGGTGGATAATTTTTCTGATGTGTTCTTGGATTCTGTTTGCAAATATTTCATTGAGTATTTTTGCATCAATGTTCATGAGTGAGATTGGTTTGTAATTCTCTTTCTTAGTAATGTGTCTGTATGGTTTGGGTATCAGGTAATTGTAGCTTTGTAAAAAGAGTTTGGCAATGTTCCTTGTGTTTCAAATGTGTGAAACAATTTGAAAAGTATTGATATTAATTCTTCTTTGAAAATCTTATAGAATTCTGCACTGAAACCATCCAGTTCTGGGCTTTTTTAGGTTGAAAGATTTTTGATGAGTGTTTCTATTTCTTAGCAGTTATAGGTCTATTTGATTTGCTGATCTGTTCTTGATTTAATTTGGGTAAATATATTTATCCAAAAAATTGTTCATTTCCTTTAAGTTTTCCAATTTTGTGAAATACAAGTTTTCAAAGTATGACCATATGATTCTCTGGATGTCCTCAGTGCCTATTGTTATGTCCCCCTTTTGTTTCTAATTTTGTTAATTTGGATATTCTTTCTCTGCTTTTTGGTTAGTTTGGATAAACATTTGTCTCTTTTCTTGATTTTCTCTAAAGAACCAACTCTTTGTCTCATTGATTCTTTTGTATTGTTTTCTTTGTTTCTATTCTGTTGATTTCGGCTCTCAATTTGATTATTTCCTGCCATCTAGCCCTCATGGGTGAGTTTGTTTCTGTTTGTTCTAGAGTTTTCAGGTGTTCTGCTTACTTACTAGTGTTGGATTTTTCCAGGTTTTTATGTAGGCATTTAGTGCTATGAACTTTCTTCCTAACATTGCTTTCATTGTGTCCCATAAACCTGGGTATGTTGTGTGGTCATTTTTATTGAATTTTAGGAAGTCTTTAATTTCTTCCTTTGTTCCTTCCTTGACCCATTGATGATTCAGGTAAGCATTGTTTATTTTCCATGTGTTTGTTGGCTTTCTGAAATTACGGTTGCTCTTGAATTCTAATTTTAAGCCATGATGATCTGATAAGATACATGGGATATTCCAATTTTTTTGTATCTGTTGATGTTTGCCTTGTTACCTAGCATGGGGACAGTTTTTGAGAAGATTCCATGAAGTGTTGAGTAGAAGGTATATTCTTTTATGTTTAGATGGGATGTTCTGTATATGTCTGTTAAGTCCATTTGAGTCATAACATCTATTGCTTCCCTTATTTCTTTGTTAATTTTTTGTCTGACAGACCTGTCCGATGATGTGAGTAGAGTGTTGAAGTCTTCCACTACTAGTGTGTGGGGTTTAATGTGTGATTTAAGCTTTATTGATGTTTCTTTTACACATAAGGATGCCCTTGTATTTGGTGCATAGATGTTCAATATTGAGATTTCATCTTGATGGATTTTTCCTGTGACAAATATGAAATGACATTCTTGTCTCTTTTTGTTAATTTTAGTTTGGAGTCTATTTTGTTGGATATTAGGAAGCTATACCAGCTTTTTTCTTAGATCTATTTGACTGAATTTTTTTCCCAACCCTTCACTCTGAGGCAATGTCTGTCTTTGAGGTTAAGGTGTGTTTCTTGTATGCAGCAGAAAGACGGATTCTGTTTTCATATCCAACACATTAGCCTCTATCTTTTTATATTGAGTTGAGTCCATTTATATTAAGAGATATTAATGATTACTGATTGATTGCTAGTTCCTGTTATTTTAGTTATCATTGTTGGTGACATTATTGTGTGTGTGTTCCCTACTTTGGGATTTGCTGCTGTGAGATCATCTATTGTCTGTGTTTTTGTGGATGTAGCTAATATTCTTTATTTGGAATTTTCCTTCTGGCATTTTGGGTGGGGCTAGGTTTGTGGATAGGTTTTGGTTAAATTTGGTGCTGTCATGAAATATCTTGTGTTGTCAATCTATGGTGATTGAAAGTTTTGCTGGGTATAGTAGTATAGATTGGCATCTGTGGTCTCTTAATGTCTGCATAACACTTGACCAGGACCTTCTGGCTTTCATTGCTTCCATTGGGAAGTCAGGTATAATTCTGACAGGTCTGCCTTTATATGTTACTTGGACTTTTTCCCTTGCAGATGTTAATATTCTTTCTTTATTCTGTATGTTTAGTGTTTTGATTATTATGTGGCAAGGGGACTTTTTTGTTTAGTCAATTTTGCATTCTGTAAGCTTCTTGTATCTTCATATTCATAGCTTTCTTTAGGATGAGAGTTTTCTTCTGTGATTTTGTTGAATATATTTTCTGTGCTTTTGAGTTAGACTTCTATTCCTTCTTCTATCCCTATTAAGTTTGGTCTTTTTATAGTGGCCTATATTTCCTGGATATTTTGTGTTAAGTGTCTGTTAGATTTAACATTTTCTTTAACTAATGAGTCTATTTCCTCTATCATATCTTCAACACTTGAGATTCTGTCTTCCATCTCTTGTATTCAGCTGTTTATGCTTGTATTTGTGGTTATTGATCATTTTCTCATATTTTCTATTTCCAGAATTCTCTTGGTGTGTGTTTTCTTTGTCCCTTTTTCATGTTTAAAATCTTGAATAGTTTCTTTCATCTGTTCGATTGCTTTTTCTTGGTTTTCTTTAAGGGATGTCTTCCAACTTTTGTTTGTCTTTTCCTCCATTTCTTTAAGAGATTTTTTTCATTTCCTCTTAAAAGGCCTCAAACATTCTCCTAAAGTTATCTTTTAGGCCATTTTCTTCTGTTTTATCTGTATTGGGGTGTTCAAGTCTTGCTATTTTAGGGCCACAGTTTTTGTTGGTATTCTGTTGCTCTTTGTGGTGTTGAGTGTGTTCTTACCTTATCTACCCTTCTTTTCCTCTGATTGGTGTAGTTGGGGCTGCCTGTCATTCTGGTGATCAATCTTCCAGGTGCCAGTGGATCCAAGTCTCATAAGGTTGTTCCTCATGGTGGAGTCAGGGCCACTCTTCCAGTCACCCCTGGAGGTCACACAGAGTTCTTGGGGGTTACTCAGTGCTCCTAGATGTCACTCTGCAATTCCTGAGGTCGTCTGAGGCTGCTCCCATGAAGGTTGCTTCCTTGGACTTGCTCCTGTGGAGGTTACTGGCTCAGGCCTTGTCCTGTGGAGGTGGTTGGCTCTGGCCTGCTCAGGTGGAGGTTTCTACTTGTGCCTGCTCCCGAGGAGGTCATTGACTCGGATCTNGCGTCCAATCATCGAAGTTGCTAACTCAAGCCTAGTCTAGAGGAGGTGGTTGGCTCAGGCCTGCTCCAGAAGAGGTAGCTTGTTTGTGCCTGCTCCTGCTCAGGCCTGCTCCCATGGAGGCCACTGGGCCTGATCTCATAGAGTTCCCTGGTTCTTGCCTGGTCCCACAGAGGTTGCTGGCTCAGGCCTGCTCCCTTGGCGGGAGGTTGCTTCCTCATACCTATTCCTGTGGAGGTGGCTGGCTTGGGCCTGGTCCCCCAGAGGTCGCTTGCTTGGGCCTGATGTAGTGGAGGTTGCTAGCTTAGGCTGGTATACTTCATTTAAGACAAAGCAGGAGACATTAATGTGCAGCATGATACAAGTGACATTTAATAGATAAGTCTCAAAATGTGAACCCAAATCCCCATCAGTCACCATATTAAATAGTTATTAAGAGGTTACCATGAATCACGTACCATAGGGTATTACCTTAAAAAGTCAATTCTGTCATTTTTCTTGTCCTTATTGAACTGTTTTTAGTTATTGAACTGAATTAGTTTTTAGACAAATATTTATTATTAGCTGCTTTGCCACATGTTAGCTCAATTTATGTTGTGCACGCTTCACCCTCAATGAGTCAAGCAAACACAACTCCAAATATATTTTACATATGTGTGAATTAGCGAAGTATGGGCTTAATTTAAACTTCTAGCTTATAATGAGGACATGGATCTTAACGGATCATTTAAGTAGCAAGAACTGTTGTGCAGGTTACTAGTTACAAAGTTGATGTTGGTTTCACACAAAATCATCAAAAATATTCTAACTCATTCAAGATGCACACATAAACATCTGTCATTTATTTCGTCTTTTTCCCCTAAGGCTGATATTAAAGTAGAAGCTTTCCTTTGTCTCTTACAGAGTAATGTCTACTGAGCTCTAGTTCCTGTTCCTTTAAGATTTAGTGATTTACAAGAACTCTAAGTATCATGCTGGTTCTTTGGGTAGCTTGTTCACACCCACAGGGCAACTATGGGACCAGACACAATCCAGCCAATGTATCCAAAATACACACTCCCTAAGTGGGTCTGTAACCTTTTCCTGAGGCAATTATTTATACACTAAAATTGCAAAGTTAGAACCATAGAATGACTTTTATACTGTATACTGTATTTTATGCTGGATGAAATATTACATCTACAGGTTTTGGAAGTAATATTTCCTAAAAAATGAGAAATAAATACAGATGAGAAGCTAAAGAAGCAGTTTGCTCTTATGCGCATGATGTTCAAAACACAGTGCTACACTGCTCACCTTTAGAACATTTTAGTTCCACTGTCCTTCAGCCAGCATTAAAGAAGTTATTCTTAGCCCCATTAGCTCTCTGTGTTACCACATGAAGAGATAAATCTATGCTCTGAAGAACAGGACATAGCCTACTCTGTGCTTTGCAGAGAAGCATGAAAATATGCTTTCATAGTGAACTTGGTACCACCAAGAGAATTTCAAAATAGACTGTACTTGAAGTTTTATATGTGCTTTTCCATGTGTGGCTAACAGCCAGGCCTAAAGCGTGGAGAACTCAGATCAAAGATGGATCAATCAGGAAAGTCAACCTAATGGCTAACAATTTCATTCATATGCCTAAGTTTCCACTAAAAATAAAAGCAATCTGGGACACAACAGTGAATAAAATGTAAGTGATTTAGTTAAGAAAGTAACATGTCCCAGTTTTGCAAAGTCCTTTTTAAATGGTAGGCACATTCTCATAAGGGTGTTATTAAATGCTACCAAAATATATAAATATATTTGCTTGGCTATTGGAACATTTTTAGAAGCACAGAAAAAGCACAATCTAGATTCTGATTGTTTACCAAGACATTAGTAGTTGGAACTTAAGATAAACACACAGTTCACAGTTTCATTTGTTTCTGAAGATTAAGGAGAACCTTCTCTACCTCCTGAATGAAGAACAAGAACAGGGATCAGCTTTAAGGATGTTTGGACTGTGTTGGGGCTAATTGTTCTGATTCTTCCTAACAGAAATACTTAAGAGTTGTTTTGTTTTTGTTTCGTCTTAACAAGGGCCCCATGAGTTGTCTAACTAGTCCTGAGAAAATTAGCTATGATTTAGGGTACTGCTTCTTCAACTTTTTCTACTCATGATCCTTTGGCACCCTTAACAAGTGAACTTTTGATTATGTTGAAAAAACTCAAAGATGTACTTGTTCCAAATATTTTTGATCTGAGTGTGGGGTACATACCAATAAGCTGAGTACTCAGTAGGCCAAGACAGGAAGGTTGAAAATTCTAATCAACATGGATTACACAATGAGTTCCAGATTAACCAGGATTGTATTAGACTTTTTCCAAAAAGAAATATTTGGGCCCCCATGTCATATCTGACACCCCATGGTTAAATAAGTATGTGAGTCAGTCTAGGAGATGAAGACCCTCCCCTGCTCCAACTTGTGAACTTTCCAAAGAACTGAGCTTCAAGTCTTCAGCAGGAGTCATCTCAAATTCTGTATAAAACATCATCTCCTATAGAATTAATATTCACCCTGTTGCCTATAACTGCCATTATCATTTTATTGAATGTATGATATAAATAAAGAAAAGCACCAGATACATCATTATCTTATGGATTCCAAGGTATCAAATCTGATAATGACTTAGATGTTCACTCAGGATAGATGTTACTTGAGAGCAAGAAAGTATACAATGAAACTTTCCTCAACCATGCATACACACATTTAAAATCTCAGAAGGTAAATATTTTATTTATACACGATAGAAAATATTTGGTGAAGAGTTTTTATCATGGAAGGTAGGATGGGAGTGACGAGATCACTAGAGCAAGATTTCCTGAGTCTTTCTTTTGGTGCCTAGGCCTGCGGTGACAACTCATGTGTAAGTGCTTCGTCTGTTCACTGGGAGGCACTGTGGCTTTGTTCTGCTATCACGCACACCAACCAGTGTTGTGTGTATTCAAAATGAATGTCAGTGGCAAAGTCTAGCCTTCAGCAAAAGTTTATTCCATGCTTTGGTCTGGAGTTTTCCATCTGTAAGCAGATAGAAACAAACAACAAATAAAATTCAACCATACTTGAAGTATTTTCATGTCTTAGACAGATGCTGCAGCATGTTCTTTATACATAAATGCAAATAATGAAGAACTTTCTGTTTGTGCATTAAGACATAGAGTACATTTATCCTCTGCTATAGATGACCTATTTGAAAACACAGGAGCCTCATACATTTAACAATTTCTGGGTTGACAGTGCCCCCATGTGGTGCTTGATTCTGAAATAAATTTTGTTATTTTCACGGGGAATGAATTTTTTACTTAAAATAGAAAACAAAGCAATCATATTACAAAAAAAACTTGAGTTTTAATAGCAATACACAACATAATATTTGTTAAATTGTTTCTATATTATTCCTTTTTAGTATATAGCTATCTTTATGCAAATACATTGTTTGATTACTGCACTTTGACCTTGAGACTCAAGACAGGTAAAAGAAATTTTAAAATATGTTCATCTTTCAAAAAGTACTTTAAAGGTTAGGGGTACTAAGGAAGGACAACAGCAATTGCTTCAGTTTTTGAAATGTGTAAAGGATGTTTGCCCCTGGTTCCCTGAAGAAGGAAGTATGAATCTAGAGATTTAAAACGGTGTGTGAATGAATGAACATGCTTTGTCTTGGGCTGTGTTTTGACTGTTACTATGCTGCTGTTTTATGTAATCTTGTCTCTGAAAACTTTAAATGGTACCAGTAACTGTTTGTTTGTCAGTACTGTCTGTTGTTGTCTGTTGACCTCCTTTGTTATCCTGGAAGAGATGAAGCAGGCAGCCTCTGCCTTTAGCCTCCTGTGCATTTTAATTGGATCAATTCCAGGACGTTGGGTCCCAAAAGAAAAACTTCTCTAAGAAGAGGCATGGCACGGGCCACCTCCCTTCATTGTCTTCTGGCCCACAGCCAGCCAGCAGCACCTGCAGGGGGGTGGGGGGTGCATGCGCATGCTCAGGTGGGCAGAGATACTATACAGAGACATGCTCATGTGAACCGGGAGTCAGAGAATTAAATGCTCGCAGATGAAAAACTGCACAGATATGAAACAGAATCCTGATTGTGGCTGGAGAAATTAACATTTTTTTTCAGGAACACTAATAGTCAAGGACACTGTGCCCACCAGCGTTGCTCCCCATATTTCTTTCCTAAGCCAAGTTTTTCTTCACTATGATAACACTCAAGGTCTCTTCTGCTGGCCAGTAATTTCTCATTTTAACCCTTCTCTGTCTTGATACCGCTTGAAAAAAAATGTTGAATTATACCAAACTCTGTACTTTGGGAAGCATTGATTTTAAAGTAAAAGTTAAAGATGCATTATGTTTGGGGAAAATTATGCTTTTGTTTTTACAGGAAAAGAAAAATATATGGGTTTTAATCATTTAGATCCAATTGGTTACAAATACATATCATCTTTAAAGGAAATTGGGTACAAATTATTATTGATTAAGATAAAGAAAACTGCTGCTAGTTTCAAAAGTTTCACACTGGTACAGGTTTTTATATGTTAATGCAAATTTAAATTATTCTTATTGTGATACATATAATATAATATATGTTATATATTATATTTGGCTCTTGTTTGAAATATATCTATACAATGTTCTGTACTGCTGGAAGAACTCGCGAGAGGAGACATGATGGAGATTTGCATTTTGTCTGAAGGACAAGTGGGCAAACAAGAGACTGAAATGATACAGGAAAAAATTCATCTATGTACAATGTTGAGTTTATAGGGAAACTATTAAAATGTTGAATATTTAACCATGTGCTAATTTTGACTGATTTTCTACGTTAATAAGGTGGGTGATTCTTCATTGATGAATAGATATGTTAATTATGGGAACATGGTCTTTAAAGGTGAAAGGAAGACTGATGTTCTAAATACAAGTTAATAACTAGTTATCATAGTGCAAACCTCTGAGTTATAGAGTTCTCTATATGATTGACCTCCTATAAAATAACAAGGATAATGCTCTTGGCTGTTCAGACTTCCATAGAGAAGTCCAAACATGTTTCTTAAAAAAAAAAACTTTAACATCACATCTATGGTCAGTAAATTAAAACTGCAGTCTAACAGCTCCTATGATGGTTAGTCATCAGACAAAATGCTTATATTATGAATCTATATTAATTCTGAGGGTCAAAAAAATAAAAGACAGAGGACATCAATATGAGTTGTAAGGATCTGGAGGAATAAAATCTTGGAGATTATATGAGTCTGATAGGATATTCTGAGAAATATAGATAAAATTTATAAAAAGTAATGGTTTAAGATGTATATAGAAATTTATAAGATTTCTTTCCCCTTTCATAATATTATTATACTAGGATTTCCAAAGTTCAGAGTTTAGAGAGTTCTGGCAAGCTAATAGAACAATGATTGCTTACTGTTTGGGTCACAAGCTCAAGATTTTAAATTTCTTTTGGTTGTCTTCTGAATAGAGGCTCATATTCTGTTTATCCCAAATCTATAGTTTTCGTTAGGACTCAAGGATATGAGTCCTACTCCTGTTGTTTTACCTGTCACCTCCTTTTTCTTCAATATAAATTTCAGTACTGACTAATAATGCTAATATATCTGAAAGTTTTATGTCCTTTTATAAAATGGAAATTCATACAAACTTTGGAAAATTTAGAGAGTTATACACTTTGGATCCACTTCTCACAAGTCAATTTTTTTTCTATCTCCTGGTCTTGGGACTCTTCCCCTTCCTTAATTATTGATAATATGAGTATACGAGTTTCAAATGAGTCCATAAATTTAACTTCTGTTCCCAGTTTGTATCTGTTTCAGCAGGTTTCCACTTGACTGATAAACACATCCAAGCATCAATCGCTGATAACAACCTGCTCCAAATGACTATGAGTCCTGAACTTGCTGAAACCTGGTGTGGACCAATCCAGCCCATGTGATTGCTGTCATTTCAGTCAATGAACCAGATCCTTCTAAATTCCCTCATTGCTGTTGACTAACATTCTAGCCTTCCAAGGCCCTGAGAATAACATCCTAAGGTCAGCAGGCAGTAATTACAGAAATAAATACATTGTCCCTGTTCCCCCCTGGAATGTTAGATAAAAAGGAAATTTCTCTGTCAGTCATCACAGGGATTTTGGTTATTGGTTCCTTGATAATTCCTATCTGGGTGCCATTAAACTAATGATGCTGAAACCTCAATGTCAGCCTCTGGAACAAACTCATCTCAAGGATTTGAGATGATGTGCTATTCAGGGGCAGGGAATTTTGAAAGGGCACATGGGAGTCTTAACTAAAATATAATTTAAAAAAAGAGAAGGAGTTAGGGTTATACCCACAGTCACCATATATTCATTTTATTTTAAAATTAAAAATTTCTAAATGTGGATGTTTGTGAGCAATCTTCCATGAATAGATTTTGGCAGGAAAGCATTACCAGCATGAAAACACCACCACATAATTTGCTCAGGTTTAAGGGAAAGTTCCATCTATTTGTTTATGAAAGGGTCCCGACAACGTTCTGGTATGGGGAGAAGAAATGTTTGTGTTTTTTTTTTCCACAGGATGAAATTGAAGCTCAATTGACATCATGTGTGGAGTAGAGAGACCCTGATCCTGAATATTGCTGATGATAATCAAGAAAAGCCAGATTGGGCCTGTGTTCCTGATCCACCTATTTTACATCCTGCTGTTTGGGAAGGAAAGGAGATTGTAGTCACAGTCAACAATATACATCTTTTAGATTAACCTTCTGTATAAGAGTTCCTGATTACTTGAAAATTTTCTCATGTTGGGTACAGCAAAGCAAATCTTGTATGTTTAGCAAAGAATATTGTTGTGGAAGGATGTCTTGGAGTGTTTCCAAAATTAGTAATGGGACAATGTACTGATGTAGGAGGGTCTTCTGTCAATGTGTTATTTTCATTGGTTAATAAAGAAACTGCCTTGGCCTTTTGA
>LOEQ01006512.1:75333-86858 GCA_001685075.1 Bramus lutescens | reverse complement strand
CCTTCTACCCAGCATCCTGTTCTGTCTACTCCGCCTACCTAATTTTCTGTCCTAACAAAAGGCCAAGGCAGTTTATTTATTTAACCAATGAAATCAACACAAAACAGAAGACCCTCCTACATCAGAAAAGAGACCACGTGTTCCTCTTTTGGAAGTGCATTTAAATACCCTGTGGAAATGGTCCTGACCCCCCGAGGGAGGGGTCAGGGATTTGAAGACCAGACCAATACAACTCTCAGGCCTGGGATAGACGCAAGGGGCTGGGGTCTATGCTCCCAACTTAACACTTGTGGAGTCCTGGGAATTTCCCTAGGACAAGGTTTCTTCCTAACCCTTTAATGACTCCCTTTATCAAGATTTTTTTCATTGCTCTCCCATTCGGTCCCTCCCCCAACTTGACCATTCTGTTCCCTAATGTTTCCATCCCTACCCATTCCACTCTATGCCCGTCTGCCCCAAGTTTACCCAGGACATCTCATCTATTTCCCCTCCATTGGGTCCTCCTTGTTACCTAACTTCTCTGGGACTATTGGTCGTAGTCTGGTTATCCTTTGCTTTACATCTAATATCTATATATGTGTGAGTGCATACCGTGTGCCAGCCTGGATCATAAATTTTTTTCTCTGTACCAGAGGGAAGGCATGAGATTAAAGACACAACTCACATGGCTTTTTCGGGAGGGAGATTCCCAGTGATCCCTCATGAAATCCTGAGTTCACATCCTGAAAAATCACTGCATTTATTCTCCAAACAGCCTTTATACTAAAATGTAAACTGAGGGCAAATTTATTAGCATTCTGTTTCCTAGGTAACCAGGTGAATGACTTTAGTCATGTTCACATCTTTCTCTGCCCTCTCTGTCAAGTCTTCCTATCTTCCTGCTCTGTGTACCAGCTCTGTCACATAGGCAGAATTAGCATCTCTATCCCAGGCATCCTCCACATGACAAAGAAGGAGCAGAACAACATCCTGACCCTTTGTTAGGGATGGCTACAGGCTAGATGACCACCTCCTGTGCAGCTGGGGCAAACTGTGGCCTGGGATTCTGGTTGCCATACCCTGTAGAAATATGGGCCTGCATCTTTCTAGTTCCATCCGTTTGCCTGCAAATTTCATTATGCCATTGTGTTTTTACAACTAAATAATACTCCATTGTGTAATTGTACTATTTTCTTAATCCATTCTTCGGTTGAGTGACATCTATGCTATTTCCAGGTTCTGTATATTACGAATAATGCTGTTATGTGTTAGAAATAAATCCATTACTTTTCTTTTGGACACAGGAGCTACCTATTCTGTTCTAACATCTCACTTGGGCCTTATGTTCCCCTCACCAATTTCAGGTATGGGGGTAGATGGGATCCATTCCTCCCCACTTAAAACTTTGCCACTGCCCTGAATTCTTGCAGCTCAGTTTTTCTCTCATTCTTTCTTAGTGATACCCATTTGTCCTGCACCTGTACTGGGTGGAGATATTCTCAGTCATTTCAGGGCCACACTCACTTTAGCCCCTACACACTCTCTTGAGTCACACTTTCTTCTCACTTTAACAGCCTCTCAGGTTCCTACCCCAGACTGATCTACTTATCCAGTAGATCCCCAAGTGCGGGACACTTCTACTCCTGTGATTGCTACTCACCACCAGCCAGTGCTAGTTTACCTTAAAGGCCCTGCGTCTTTCTCTTCCAGTCCCCAGTTTCCTATTTCTGAAACCCAACACCAAGGCCTTAAGCCTATTATCACCAGTCTCCTGTCTCAAGGACTTTTAATTCCTATCGACTCACCTTGGAACACTCCAATTCTTCTCATGTGGAAGTTCTCTGGCGCTTACCACCTCATTCAAGACCTCTGCTCATAAATGAGGCAGTCATTCCAGTTCACCCCTGCTTAACAACCCTTACAATCTCCTGTCTAACGTTCCTCCTACCACCTCTTACTTCACAGTTCTAGACCTAAAAGATACCTCTTTACGGTCCCTTTACACCCTGGCTTATACTTCCTCTTTGCCTTCACCTGGGAGGACCCTGACTCCTGGTCCTCCAGACAGCTTATGTGGACTNCTGTCTCAAGGACTTTTAATTCCTATCGACTCACCTTGGAACACTCCAATTCTTCTCATGTGGAAGTTCTCTGGCGCTTACCACCTCATTCAAGACCTCTGCTCATAAATGAGGCAGTCATTCCAGTTCACCCCTGCTTAACAACCCTTACAATCTCCTGTCTAACGTTCCTCCTACCACCTCTTACTTCACAGTTCTAGACCTAAAAGATACCTCTTTACGGTCCCTTTACACCCTGGCTTATACTTCCTCTTTGCCTTCACCTGGGAGGACCCTGACTCCTGGTCCTCCAGACAGCTTATGTGGACTATTCTCCCTCAGGGTTTTCGAAACAGCCCCCATTTCTTCGGCCAAGCTCTGGCTCGAGATCTCTCAAACTCTGATGCAGGTTCTAGCATGTTCCTCCAGTACGTGGATGGCCTGCTTCTCTGCAGTCCTATATTGTCCCTGTCCCAATAGGCCACCTCTGCTGCTCCTGAACTTCCTCTGATCCCTGGGATATTGAGTTTCACCAGACAAGGCTCAGCTATGCTCTTCTACAGTGGTATATTTGGGTGTTCAACTTAGCCCAGGGTCTATGATCCTCACCTCTGATAGGGTCCAGGCACTGCGGGATTTACAGTCTCCAATGACAGGGACTCAGATCCTTTCTATTTTGGGTCTTCTAGGGTTCTTTCGACTTTGGATCCCTAACTACACAAATGGCTGAATTAATTGCCTTGACTAGGGCACTCCAAATAGCTAAGGGCCAAGGGCTAATATCTATACTGACTCTAAATATGCCTTCTTAATAGCCCATAATCATTCTGCACTCTGGAAGGAAAGGAGCTTCCTTACTACCAAGGGCACTCCCATAGTTAATGGAACCCTTATAGCAAACCTTTTAGAGGCTCTCCAGCTCCCTGCATAAGTAGTTAATATTCACTGTCAGGGACACCAGTGGCTTTAGGCAATGCCAAGGCTGACTCAGTGGCCCAGAGGCTGGCCTCCAGCTCCTCAGACTCAACAGAACATATTTTGTTCTTAAGTCCTTCCTATCATCCCTGTTACCAACCTAAAAAGAGGGACAAGCTTATAAAAAGGGGAGCCACAAAAACAAAGGATGGATAATTCTATTTAATTAACTGTCTCATCCTTCCTCAAGACCAGGCATTGTCAATCATTTCAGACATCCAACTGTCACTCAAAGCATATTTCTGGAGTAAACAAATGAGTGGTCAGCTGATTCATCTCTCCAATCAGACAGACCATCACTCAAATTAAATATAAGTATAAATTATATAAAATATATAATGTAAATAAATATATATACATTTAAGAAACAGTTTTTCCACATAAAATATTTTCTTTTTTAATCAAACATTTTTAAACATCTTCAATGAGATATAATTGACAGTCTTACTTGGGAATCAGATTATTTGGATTCTTAATTATTATTACAATACTAAAATGTTATTAACATTAATACTTACAGAATAAAATTACAAAATAACAAATGGTACCTGTCAGTTCAATGTGAAAGAAAACATTAAAACTACTTAAAAAAAATTCTTAGCTGGGCAGTGGTGGCACATGCCTTTAATACCAGCCTTTAGGAGGCAGAGGCAGCTGGATCTCTGTGAACTAGTCTACAAGAGCTAGTTCTAGGACAAGTTCCAATGCTATAGAGAAACCCTGTCTCAAAAACAAAAAAATCTTAAAAGCAACAATCAAACAAAAAATAAAAATCAAGCATAAAAAATTGGACACATGAAACTATTTCCCTAAAATATGAAATTTGGGCTAGGAGATGACTCGGTCAGTAATATGTTTGCTTTCAAGCATGAAGACCAGTTGGTCCTAAGAGCCCACAGAAATATCTCTTTAAGCTGAGTATGGTGGTATCTCTCAGTGCTGAAGAGATGGACATAGTAGGAACACTCAGTCCTGATGGCTAGCCACCCTTGCCTACTCAGCAAGCTTCAGTCAAATGAAATACCTTATCTCACAAAGTCTGATGGATAGATCCTGAGAAACAACACCTAAGGCTGACCTCTGGCCTCCATACATGTACACACATGCACATACACAAACACGGACCACCAAATGCATTCACACGCACATATATATACTCAAAAAATCAAACATTTCTTTTTCTAATAAATCTCATTTAAATAATTTGTATTTTCATTAAAATAATCATTACCACCCATAAAAAGCATGCTGTAGATACATTTTAGATCTATGAATTATATTATATATTGGAAATCTATAATTGAATAGAAAGATGTATTTTAGTGCCTTTATATTTAAGTCAAGATGCTGTAATGAGAACCAGCTCTTTTCTGAAGATGGCAGGATTTCTCACCAATTTTAAAAGCAATTTCTGAGCATTTATTCACTGGTTTCTAACACTAGAAAAAAAGTGATGTATTATAGTAAATAAAATGGAGCCCATACTGTTATGACTCAAGTACATTTCCTGTCTTTCTAACCATTTAGAATGGAGAGCACACCTTGGATTTACCTCTAAGCCATAATCTGAAATAGCATCACATAATGTAACAAAAAGTTAGAACTTTCCATGCCTTAAAAAGATTTTATTTTTCAGGTGTCGTTGTACACCTTTAATCCTAGCAGTTGGGAGGCAAAAGTAGGTGGATCTTCAAGTTCGATGCCAGCCTACCTGGTATCCAGAGCAAGTTCCATGATAGCCAGGGATACACAGAGAAACCTGTCTCAAAAAAACTAAACAAAATAAAACAACAAGAACAACACAAAAAGCAAGATTTTTATTTCTTGACTATGGAGAAAGTATTTCTGGTAGCATTTTTTGCTTTGCTGAGGTGAACAAAGAGTCTTAGGGATCATGTGGAGGAGGGGGGAAGAGGACAAGGTGTGATTGTGTCTGCTGAGACTGTCAAAAGTACATAAAGTCTCACCAGCATGACAGCCTAAACCTAACCTGAACAAAGACAACATCAATACACAACACTTTATTAAGAACAACAGGCAAATAAGGAATGCTGAAAATGGAAGAAAAACTCTTCTACCATCAATTGGTTTTATAGTATCAAATAGTCAGTCTTGAAATCATATATGTACAATTGAAATTTTCCAGACTGAAGAGATTGTTCTTATGTATTTAGAAATATATATGTAAATACAATTATGTATGTGACAACAAATTAAAGAGGCCGTGAATTTGAAAGAAAGCAAGAAAAGATATATGGGAGAGAGGGAAGGAAAAGGTACATGATGTAATTATATTATACTTTCAAAAAATACTTAAAATAGAGAAAAACAAGCTGGAAATACACATATTTCATTTTCCTGAAGTCTCTGAAGGGTAAGCATAGATTCTGAAGCAGAATGAAGGAAAACCAGATGCCTCACAGAGAACAAGAAGTGCTTGGTGCAAACGTTCATGTGAGAATCATATTTTGCTCCGTAAATAGAGAAAGCATACGCATGTGTATCTGTTACTTTTTCTCTACTTCTTTTGAAACAGAACCCCATCTCAGGTTACTGGAAGCCTACCAAAGGAGAAAGGTAATCACCAATGCAGCTACAGACCCTTCAAACTGCAATGGTGATCTGCATGCAACATTTGCTGGTGTAATATTGGGGCAAGGCTTGTGAGAGTAATCAACCATGATAGTTTGGAAGATAATGGCCCCCAAAGGGAGTGGCACTATTAGGAGGTGTGGCCTTGTGGAGTAAATGTGGTTTTGTTAGAGAAAGTGTTTCACTGTAGAGGTGGGCTTTGAGGTCTCATATATGCTCAAAATACTTCCCAGAGTCTCAGACTACATCTTGTTGTCTGTAAGATGTAGAACTTTCAACTCCTTCACCAGCGACATTTCTGCCTGTGCACCACTATGTCCCACCTTGATGATAACGGACTTAACCTCTGAACTGTAAGAGGCCACCAGTTAAATGTTTTCCTTTATAAGAGTTGCCATGGTCATGATGTCTCTTCACAACAACCCAGACACCAGGTAATATATGATTGGATTAAGTCTCACTCCATGAAATGGAATCCATTCTCAACTCTGCTCAGGTGACAAAGAGCCTGAAACTATATCTGCCAGAGAGCTAGGAGAAAACCAGATGCTACTGTTCTGTTAAAGGAATACAGCAACAAAATGACTCCTACTGACATTTTGGTGTACTCATAGATCAGTGTTCTTCAGACATGGATCAGAGGAGTTTCCTCCTACAATAGATGGGAATATGTACAGAAACCCACAGCAGGACATTGTTCAGAGTGTGAAAGACCTTGGAACATTCTGTCCTAAATGAGCATTTCCAAAAAGCTCCTCTCCTCACGGCTCAGGGAACCCTGCAAAAGAGGAGGCAAAAAGATCGTAAGAGCCAGAGAGAATGTAAAATACCAAGGACAAGGGGAGTTCTGAACACAGCAGAGCTGATGCACATATGATGTCATAGAGTCTGTGGCAGCATGCATAGGGCCTGCACTACTCTAGGCCATATGGGGTCCCAGTGCTGAGAGGTGAAGTGAACAGGCCCACCCCCCTGTAACCCAGAAGCCAGTCCCAGTTGATAAACACCCACAGATAAAAATGTGGTTTTCTCTAACAGAGTCTCTCTGGGCATACAGGCCACTCTTAAGACCAAACCCAATGCCAAGCAGTAGAAAGCCAACACAAAACAAACTTAATTATATTTTTCAAGATTTCTTTATCTTACTCTACAAGTCTTTTGATTATATATTATGCTTACCATTTATTTTGTGGGCTTACTGCATTTGCCAATATGTGTGGCTCTGTGCCTGTATGTGTTTCTTGTACTTTGTCTTAGGCTCTTTGTTTTTACATTCATTTGCTTGTTTTGTCCTATCCAGGTTTGCTTGTTTTTAATTCACTTTCTTTTATTATTGTCTTAGATATCTCTTCATCTCCTAATGAGAAGAGAGATTTGGGTGGGTAAGGAGGTAAGAGGATCTGAGAGATGGGAGTCGGAGGAGGAGAAACCATAATAATATATTACATGAAAATCTATTTTCAATAAAAATAAATTTAAAAAAAAAATCACCACAGAAGGACAGATCATCATGAATAGAACCATGTGAGTCACTGATGAACCTAAACAACAAAAAGCATTGTTAAGTGATGCATTTTTCTGGTGGTGTGAATGAGAATGGCTCCCATAGGCTCATTGTTCAGTGATGCATTATTGCAGTGGTGTGAATGAGACTGGTTCCCATGGGCTCATTGTTCAATGATCCATTGTTGTGGTGGTGTGAATGAGACTGGCTCCCATAGGCTCATTGTTCAGTGATGAATTGTTGCAGTGGTGTGAATGACAATGGCTCCCATAGGCTCATGTATTTGAACATGTGGACCCAGAAATTGGATCTGTTTGGGAAGTACTGGGAAGTACAGCCTTGTTGGTGAAGTTATGGCCTTGCTGGAGAAGATGAGTCACTGGGGGTGGATTCTGAGGTTCCAGAAGCCCACACCAGGCCCAGTTTCACTTAGTGTGTAGTTTGAGGACCAATGTAAAGATCTCAGGTACTATGCCTCTGCCATTCTTGTGTGCTTCCCAATGATGGTCATGTACTAACCATCTAAAATTGTAAGCAAGCCCCCAATTAAACACGTTCTTTACCTTAGACAAGATGTCTCCTCATAGCAATAGAATAAGGTGTCTAGGAAGACAGTATTAAAAAAAAAAAACCCTGCATTTGAACGATTGTACCCCACATTCTGCCACAGCTCAAAGGCTGTCAATTCATAAGTAATAGAAACAGCTCCCTCAACTATACATGACAGCTTGACATGAAAGATAACCACCTTTCCAATAAAAATTTTCAATATCATATGTTAATCATACAACATAGTTGGTTTCATTTTGTCCTGTCCACACATATATACAATGTGCTGTTATCTCATTTATCACATTCATCCAATCCACCATTGCCTGTCCCTTCCACCCCCCCTCCATAGTATTTCTTCTCAAATAGTCTCCCAACAGAGAGAGGGGGGAGGGAGAGGAAGAGGGAGAGGGAGGGGGAGGGGGAAAGAGAGGGAGGGGGAGAGAGAAGGAGAGAGAGAGAGGGTCCTTCCTTCCTTCCTTCCTTCCTTCCTTCCTTCCTTCCAAGAGAAAGAGGGGAGAAGGAAGGGAGAGAAAGACGGAGAGAGAAATTAAGATGCATTTATATCATGTATGAAATTGAAAAACAAATTGAAATAATAAAGTGTAGAACAGATGAATTTATGTGAATATATTGCATATACAAGAAAAAGCATATGCCATTTGCATTTGTTGGCTGGTTTAATTCATTTAACCTGGGGACCCCTTCTTCTATCTATTGTTCTGCAGTGGTATGATTTATTTTGTGATTAGTAGCAGTCCTTTGTGAAGATTCATCACATTTTCTTTATCTTTTAATATCTTGCTGCTCACCTTGGATAACTATATGATGTAGCTGTGTTCCACAAGTCTGTATGGAGATTTTTTTATTGCATAAATACAAGCCTTGATTATGTTCTTTGACTTCGTTTTTAAATTTTTTCTTTAATTTAAAATTTTTTGTATAATATATTTTGATCATGTTTTTCCTCTCTCTTAATTCTTCCCAGGTCCACCCCACTTTTCTACACCTTCCCCACTGTTTTCAAAAATAAAACAAAAGTTGAGAATCAAACAAGCAAAAATAATTTTTAAAATAGGAAAAAAAGAAACAAAAGGCCCACCATAACAATAATAACAACAACAACAATAAGCTATTTCCAAAGCTGTTGTTCACTCTGCAACCTGATGGAAGGCTCAAATTACAACACTTAGTGAGCACAACGCTTCCTTATGCCATTGAGCATGGAGAAATTGAGCTGGTACCCAACTAGAAGCTTCAACCCTACTGTATTCATTAGGGTTACCATGTTTGTGATGAAGCACCATAACCAAAGGAACTCTGGAAAGAAAGGGTTTATTTTGTTTGTACTTCCACATCACTGTTTTTCAATGAAGGAAGTCAGGACAGGAACTCAAACAGGGCAAGAACCTGGAGGTAGGAGCTGATGCAGAGGACATGGAGGAGTGCTGTTTACTGGCTTGCTCCTCATTGCTTGCTCAGCCTGCTTTCTTATAGCAACTGCAGTCACAAGGCCAAGAGTAGCACCACCCACAATAGAATGGCCCCTCCCACACCAATCACTAAGAAAATGTTCTGCAGGCTTGCCTATAGCCAGATCTTATGCAGACATCTTCTTAGTTGAAGTTCGCTCCTTTATGACTACTTTGATTTGTGTCAACTTAACATGAAAATTAGCCAGCATACCTACTGACTAACATTCATTGTGCTGGAAGTTATTCTTTATGATACTGAAGTAGAAAAGTAATTGTCAATATCACCCAGCTACGAACCCTGAAGCCTAGAGCAGCAAGCTGTCTACAAGATACACTGGTACAAAGTGGTACAAATGTTATGGGAATAATCAGCCAGTTTTGATTGGCTTCAAGGCCCACTCCATGAGATGGAATCAATAGCTTATATTGCTAAAGTAGCCAAGAATCTGAGATTACATAGGTTAGAGGCCTATAGGAAACCTACTATAATTGTTCTGCTAAAAAAACACAGCAATAAAATTACTCCTAATGATATATTGCTATTTCATGGACCAGAGCATCACTCAGTCTTCATCAGAGAAGTTGCTTCTTGCAGTAGATGGGAACTAACACAGAAGCCCACAACTGGATAACCTGGAATATGCAGAGAGTATTTGGAGCACTCAATCCCAAACTGGATGTCTTCATCACCCACCCACCCCCCACACACTTAAGGTTCAGGAATTGATACAAAAGAGGAGGTATAAAGATTTTAAGAGCCCGAGGTGGTAAATGACTACAGAATTGATGCACATATGAATTTACATGCAAGACCTGCATAGATTCAAAACAGACAAAAACACAGCACTAAAGCGTTGAGAAAGGAAAGATTCCACAAAGTTGCACCCCTATCTAATTTGCAAAGATGCCACTGCCAAAGAGAGAATCAGTTTTCTCTAATGGTGTGTTATTGAGTGTATCAACAACACTCCAAGACAGGGAGTCTCAATCAAAGCATTTCTCAACTTGCTTGGTCATTCTACTCTGTTTTCACAATGCATCTTAGCAAACACTAAGTTAGCTTTATTTTCATATTTTACATATATATATAAGTAGATAGATAGAGATATAATTCATATGTGTGTAATGTATACTATTTAATATATATTATAATATGTATAAGTAGGAGGCTGCTTGTTTGTTTCCAGCCACCCAGAACTGAAATAATCACACAGAAACTATATTATTTAAATCACTACTTGGCCAATCACTTAAGCGTATTGCTAGCTAGCTCTTACATCTAGACTTAGCTCATTTCCATTATTTTATATTTTACTCCAAGGCTTGTAGCCCACCAGCAAGGTTCCAGTTGGCAGCTCACATATTTTCCCTCTGGCAACTACATGGCATCTCCCTGTCTCCGTCTACTTTCGCCCAGCATATAGTTTAGCTTTCCCCACCTACCTCTGCTCTGCTCTGTTCAAGCCCAAGATAGTTTCTTTATTAACCAATGGTATTCACAACATACAGAGGGGAATCCTATATTACCTTCCATTTTCTATTTAAATAAATATGAAGGTTTTAATTTTAACACAGAAAAATTACATGAAACAGGTATCAAGCAAGAATTACAGTTATAAAACTTATATCTACTTTATCTTTTATCATAACTAAGGAAAACTATAATTATAACTATCTACTCTTCAACTCCATTAAAGACTCCAGAGGATATAATATTACCTAAGTTAACAGGAAGTGCATTGTAAGAAACTTCCAAACCTCTAGAATTGACAGAGACATTTTGCTGTGACAGTCACCCAAAGTTCTTCTGTATCATTGGAGCATCCATATTCAGCCTACAGGCCCATAGTATCTGTAAGATTTTCCCATAAAGCAGAAAATTTCAAAGACAGTTCTGCCTATATTGTCAGTCACTTTCTTCTGTATCCTGCAGAATGTCTGACCAACTTTTTCATTAAGCAGGAACCCCAAAGGATGGTCTCACCTTTAGGCAAGTTCAGCAGTCATTTCTATGTGGGTCCTGCATGTCCAGTTTATCAAGCAGTCCAGGCAAAAGCAGGTTCTTGTTCAAATGGCTAACAAACTCCATGAGGAGCCTCTTCTATGCTCATCTTCCTCTTGAAGTAATTGGCACTGCCAGGAGCAGGTGTGTCTCATTGTCATGAAAAGTCCTAACTTCTTAAAGCATCTTAAATGCCATATTCTGAACGTCTCTGGAAGATTTGAAGAATACCTATCTAACTGAAATATATCTCTATATATCTAGAAAACTTAACTAACATGACTACAAGCTTAACTATTAGAGATGACTATCTATTAACTTATATTTCTTAATTTTACATTACATTTTAAATGAGCTGCACAAACACAATACCTTAATCAAGAGCAGAA
>LOEQ01006512.1:31279-42695 GCA_001685075.1 Bramus lutescens | reverse complement strand
CCTCTCCTCTCCTCTCCTCTCCTCTCCTCTCCTCTCTCCATCTTATGAATCAGATGGGAGAACTGAGCTACGACTCCAATGCCTGCCTGGATACAGCTATGTTCCCCACCTTAATGGACATGAGCTAACCCTCTGAAACTATAAGCAAGCCCCCAATTAAATGCTTTCTTTTATAAGATGCTCTGATCATGGTGTCTGTTGACAGCAATAGGACAGTGACTAAGAGAGAAGCTGGAACCAGTAGTGGGGTATTGCTGTGACAGGCCTGAGAAGTTTTCTTTTATAGACTTTGGTTCTTTGGATTAGAGGAAAGCAGTTGAATTCCGTTAGCAGGGTTTAATGGGCCACCCCAGTAGGAGAATGGAAGACAGTAATGTTGAGAAAGATATGGATGGACTGTGGAGGCCCAGGTCAAGTCAGTTCACAGGTAATAATAGCAAATTTCCTAGAGACCATTCTTGTGGTATTTTGTCTATGAATTGCTACCATTCGGCCCTTTTTCTAAAAAAAAGAATCTTCTTGTAGGCTAAGTTGAGGAGGTTGAGACTAATGCCATCAGCAAAGATTTCAAGACAGTCTAGTCTACAATTGACTCTATCATGTAGTTATTGATCGATTTTTTATTTTTTAAATTTATTTATTTATTGATAGTTTATTTTAAAAATATTTTTAAAACTATTATTTCTCATTTTACATAACAATGCCAGTTCCCACTCCCTCCCCTCTTCCCACTCCCTCCAACCTTCTCCTACCCCACCCCCATCCACTCCTCAGAGCGGGTAAGGCACATTGCTTTGGGGAAGGTCTAAGGACCTCTCTACTATATCTAGGCTGAGCAAGGTATCATCCAAAGAGAATGGGTTCTAAAAAGCCAGAACAAGCAGTAGGCATAAATCCTGGTCTCACTGCCAGTGGTCGCACAGTCTGCCCCAGTCATACAGTTGTCACCTTCATTCAGAGGACCTAGTTTGGTCCTAAGCTGGTTCCCTCTCTGTTAGGCCAGAGTTGGTGGGCTCCCATTACTCAGGTAAATTGTTTCAGTAGGTGTCCCCATCACGGTTTTGACCTCTTTGCTCATATTCTCATTCCTCTCACTCTTCAACTAGACTTTGGGAGCTCAGCTCAGTTCTTCTCTGTGGATCTCTGCACCTGCTTCCATCAGTTGCTGGATGAAGGTTCTATGTTGACATTTAAGATAGTCATCAATCTGACTACAAAACAAGGTCAGACAGTTCAGGCACCTTCTCCATTATTGCTTAGGGTCTTAGCTGGGGTCATTCTTGTGGATTTATTGGAATTTTTCTAGTGCCAGGTTTCTTGTTAGCTCCATAACAGCTTCCTAAATCAAGATATCTCTTCTGCTCTCCATCTCTGTCCTTCCCCCATCTCGGCAGTCCCATTCTCTCAAGTTCTCCTACCCCTTCCCTTCTCCCCTTCTCCTCCCCTTCTACTCTCCCTTCTCCCCATAACCCTCATGCTCCCAATTTTCTCAGAAGGGGTGATTACTCTTATACAGAAATATAGTGAAAAAAGAGCAAGTTGGGCAAAAAAGAAATACTAAATAAAGTTTGTACAAAAGGAGCACCAGTAAACTCATGCCCAGGGATATAAGTTTAATTAAAGAAAGGCTTAAAGAGAAATGGAACAAAGAGGGGGCATATCTTCAGGACAAAATCCCACCCAGGTAATCTTAGAGTTTGTAAAAGATAAAATTTATGCAGCAAGGGAAACTATCAACAAGTCAAAGCTAATACAGTGTAATTCAAGGAGAGGGCTAGACTCCATCCCAAGCAAGTGGAAGAGTTTGTCATCTTCGACCATGTGTTTCTGGCTTTATCAAGAAAGATACAGTAGTAATCGGGTTTTTGGAATCTTCCACTATGGTTAAGGAAAGCTGCTAAGGCCAGATTTATAGGAGGGGAGTTTTTGTATGGAGGCCTGGAGAGGCCTATGAATGAAACTATGAACGTGAAGCCTGGATTGGACTGGAAACCCCAAGATGCTGGAGATGCCAAGCTGTGGAATACTGCCAAGGAGAGTGGTCAACAAGGTGTGGAACTCACCTGAGAGGGAGAGGTGTTTTGCAGTCATCAAAGCTGAAAAGTGGAAGATCTGAAGAGCCACCTAAGTCAGAATTTAGAGCTTTCCCTGATGGGTTTATCTTGCTTTCTTCCAGTATTTCATCACCATGTCCCATTTTCCTAACTTTTGGAATGGCAATGTAGATTCTGTGAATGGAATTTACTTTACATTTTTATAGGGTTTACACTTTAGAGATTGTCTGGAATCAGAAGAGATTTTTGAGTTTGAAACAATGTTGATACTCTGAATGACTGTGGAAGTATTTGAAATTGGACTGAATGTTTTTACATTAGAATATGGCTACAAGCCAGACAGTAGAATGTAGTGGTTTGAATAATAATGAGTCTCCTAGGCTGACGTATTTGTGAGATTGGTTCTCAACTGGTGGACTGTTTAGGAGGGATTAAGTGTGACCTTGTTAGAGGAGATATGTAACTGGGAATGAATTTTGAGGTTTCAAATACCTAGGTCAGGCCCAGTCTTACTCTCTCCCTGCTGCCATGTTGTGGTTCAGAGGTAAGCTCTCAGCTAGGGCTTCAGTGCCCCCTGCACCCCACCATAATTGTCATGGGCTCCTGAAACTGTAAGCAAGTCCCCAGTTAAATGCTTTCTTCTGTAAGCTACCTTGGTTATGGTGTCCCTATAACAATAGAGCAGTGCCCAAGACACATGCTTTCACTCATATGCAGATTCTAGATTTAAGTGCACTTGGGGGGTGGTAGAAAGTGGATTATGAGAGGGAGGAAAGGATTTTAAGTGAGGGGTTAGGATGAAAAAAGAGACGAGAGTACTGGAATACTTGAGATATGAGAGCAGAAAGTGGCTCTATTTGGCAGGCAGTAGTGGAGCAGCAAAGGAGGGAAGGGGTGATGAGGAGAGTAGTAGGGATGGATGAACAGTTAAAAAGTAAAATGATATATATCAGGGCCAGGGAGATGGTTCAGTCACCAAAGTACTTGCTATGCAAGCATGAGAATCTGGGTCTTGATCCTAGAACCCACAAAAAAATTTGGGTGCAGTGGTGTATATTTATGTTCTCAGTGCTTAGGACGCTGAGGCAAGTAGATATCTGGGGTTTGACAGTCCAGCCTACTTGGTAAGTCTAGGCCAGTGAGAAACTTTGTCCTACAAAGCAAGATCAACAGCTTCTGAAAAAATGAATCTACAAAATATGAAATAGCTTCTATGGCTACTAGTTAACACAGGTTTCATTTACTCCAGATCTGACCCAACATGCCAAGAAGCAGTACAAGGGGACAGTGAATTCTCTTTTATCCTATTGGGTAGGTCTCTATTTGAGAAAATTCTTTTTCCTCTTTTTTTTGTTTTTGTTTTTGTTTTTGTTTTTATAGACAAGGGTTCTCTGTGTAACAGGCCCAGCTGTCCTGGAAGTCACTTTGTAAACTAGATTGATTTTAATTTAGTGTTAGCTAACATGAGTAGCATCAGGAATTTGCATTTAGTTTACATTTAAAAAGGTCTTCACATGCATCCCCTAAACCTACTTGTTCAATTGCTTCTTAAGGACTGCTGCTTCTCCTTTTGAAATGAGGAAACAACTTGGCATGTGGTCTAGAAATGTTATGAGTTAGCAGTATAGCATCATGCCAACCTTCTTAGCATGCCTGCAGGGTCCCTCACCTTCTTCAGTGCTCTTCCTTCCTTCCTTCCTTCCTTCCTTCCTTCCTTCCTTCCTTCCTTCCTTCCTCAGAAACTTCACATTTGAGTCTGGCTCAGCACATGAGAGAAGTCCTGCACACACCCCTTCTCTGATTCTGCTCACTTTGTTTCTTTGCCAGTGGGAATGCAGTCTCATGTCAATGACCAAACCCCTAGTTGCATAAACTTTCCTTTTTCTATAAAACAATCTTCCCAAAGTTCTTTGTTAACAGGTTTTTCTGTTCTGCCAGGTCCCACAGTCATTTAGTCCCAAAAACACACAGAGGCTTATATTAATTATAAACTGGTTGGCCTATTAGCTCAGGCTTCTTATTAACTTTTACATCCTACATTAACCCATAGTTTTTGTCTGTGTCAGCCACATGGCTTGGTACCTTTTATTAGCGAGGCATTTTTATCTTGCTTCCTCTGCATCTCGATGACAATTGCAGAGTCAGCCTTTCCTCTTCCCAGAATTCTCCTGTTCTGGTTGTCCCACCTATACTTCCTGCCTGGCCGCCCTGCCTAGACTTTGTTTCTGACTACTGGCCGATCAGCATTTTATTAAACCAATACAACTGACAAATCTTTTCAGGGTATAAGACCATTGTCCCACAGCAGTTCTTAAGAACAGTTAATTACACTTTATATTTACTTTGGCATTGCAGTCCGGTTTTTGCTCTAGATTTACTTTATATTTTCTTCTCATAGTATCAAGCATATGTACATTTTTGAATAATAATGGGAAAAAATGAAAGAAAAATAATTCGGTTAGATGGAAATAGTGACACAAGGCTATGGTCTTACCACATTGGAAACTGAAACATGGGGATTGCTATGAGTTTGAAGCCAGCCTGAACTACAATAGTGAGCATCAGGGTAGTGAGAGTCTCCAGCAACAAAAATCCTGCCTTCTTAGAACTTATAACTAAATGAAGGAGACCCAGGCACTTGTGGCAAGCACTATGAGTGCGAGTGGATGTATGGTGAGAAAACCCAGCAAAGGAGACCTCATGTAGATGTAGCAATAGAGGCACCTTTCAGAAGGATGAGAACTGAGTCCTTAGTGTCACTTTATCTATTGGCCTACTTGAATACTCCCCTACTAACTCTCTTCAGTTTTTCAACTCTATAGGATCTATCATGGATCTCATTTGTTGGGACTGTTCTGTGAATGTTGCAAGCACGAAAAGCAATTTGCTCAGTCAGTAAGACCCAAGATGGATATATTCAGTTAGGTTTTGGATGAGTGCTCTGAGTTCTCTATTGCCTTAAACTGGACACTTTTGACTGAGACCTTGAGTGACCACTGAAACAAAAGTGGGAGGACAAGCAATGCTTGCTGCTGCCAGGTCTTCACTCCAGGACAAAACTCAGGAGATAGCAACACCATCTCCTTTTTTTTTATTTTCAGCCTGTTAGAGAATGAGTGGGCAGTATTCTTCTAATGGCAATCACTCCTGTGAAGGACAAAAAAAGATTCTACCTTTAAATCAGAGACAACTAAAAGATCACACAGAAACTGTTGTAACTGAATCATATTTTATATCTGCATGTTCTGAAGTGAAAATAGGTATGTCAGTTTTTAGTAGTATTTCTACAGTATTAAACACACAAACCATGTGCTATTTAGCAATTTGCACCATGACTTTTTCATCTTGATACCACTACATGCCCAGATTTCTTTGGCCGGAGAAAAGGGCTGTTTGCTGAATTCTAATTGGTAAATCCAAAGCATAGCATTTGGGAATAGCTAACCAGGGACATATGGAAGTCTCTGGCAAAAGAACTGACCCTCACACACACACATACACACACTGATTCTCTGGGTGTGCTCAGCTGGTCTGGCAGGGAAAGAAAGAGTTACCAGCCTTCCGATTTTTCTTTGTTTGAACTTTACCTTTTGGGTAGGTCTCTATTTGAGAGAATTTTTTTCCTCTTTTTTTTTTTTTGTTTTTATAGACAAGGGTTCTCTGTGTAACAGGCCCAGCTGTCCTGGAAGTCACTTTGTAGACCAGGATGGCCTCGAACTCACAGAGATCCACATGCCTCTGTCTGCAGGGTGCTGGGATTAAAGGCATTCTTCACTACCACCAACTGAGAGAGAGAGAGTCTTAATCAGAATTATTGCCACAGGACAGCAACTGTCTGTCATTCAGAACAGGCAGGCTGGTTAGACCAACTGGAAGGGAACCTTCAGAGAAAACCAAGCTCTCCCTCTCTAAACTGTGAAGGCCTTACGGCATTTTTGGAAGAGGTCATTTTTATCTTTAAGTAATTCAATATGAAGATATAGGCAGGTGGCAGGACTGGGCAGAGGAGTTTACTTTTAAAGACTTTACTAAAGTGGGGAATCGTCCAGAGTAGCACCATCTCCGCCACAGCTAGACTGGCAGGTAACTTGCAACATACAAAATCAGTTCTTACCAGTTTGTTTGATACTGAAAAAAAATAACATTATTTCTTTTATTCTTGTCAAAAAAATGTAAGTGGATCTTCTCTTGTTGAAGCATAATTGTGATGGTTCTTAAGGCATTTTCCAATTAATGATATTGCTCCCATAGGTGTGAGCTCTGAAATTTCAACAGTGGCCTCTGTCCAGACGTGGAACTCTTACCTTTGTCTCAGAGGAGCAATCTGACACTTTTTGATAGCCAGTGACTTGTGGCTGAATAAGTGATGCCTTTAAAATAGAATTCATTATCAGACTTGTGAACAAAATATGCATTACAACACAGAAGAAAATTATACTTTAAATGCCAGTGATTTCTATCTGCCTCAGGGATTGGGGATCAGCTAAAGCAATTTCAAATATATGATATTCCAGGAGATTATCAAACTTAGAAGATTATCAAAATCCTTTCCATTCTTCTTGGCATGAAATAGCTGTTATTTTCTTATGACTAGTGATATTCTAGGAAAAAAATAAGAAAAAGAGAAATATGTGTATGAGAACTTACCTATTGAGAAACAGCAAGAACAAAATAAATGCAGCCATGTTTCATAATATTACCAATAGACTCCATTTGAGAATTAAACATAAATTAGAAATGGGCAATTCTGTATAGTTCTTATGATTTCCTGATACTGCTGTCAGATTCCTGTGAGAAATCCACAATTGGAAAAGTGTGGGAAGAAATCAGAAAGAAGCACAGCATCCTGGTTGCCAACCTGAAAACACTTCTAAATAATCCCACCCTATCAAGGCAGGCAGAGAGAAGACTGCTCACTCAACCCTTATGTTGTTTCTATTTCCTTTCCTTTTTCTTTCTTTCTTTTTTTTTAAAGACAGAGTTTCTCTGTGTAACAGTCCTGAACTCACTCAAACGTGCAGAACCTGCCTCTGCCTTCTGAGTCCTGGCTGTAAAAGCATGCACCACCATGGCCCAGCCTGATGCTATTTCTTGTACGGGTGCCTCAACCTATGTCACTTACAGATAAGTGAGGTTGTGAAGGTGTTGGGTAGAAACCTACGTTATACAGTGATGACCGGGGGACCTTACACTTGGTGAGGAACAAGAAAGAGGTGGAAAGAGCACAAGGAGATAACAGTGACATCAGTGTATGTATGCGTGTTTAGGAGAGCCATTTAAAGCTGATAGCGATCCCCACCAGGGAACCTTCAGCCCTTTCATGGGATTTCATGCTACTGGTCTATATATACTAAAATTTATATAAACATCTAACAAGTATTTTCACACATAGTAAGCTGAACATGTTTTTGAAATAGAGTATGAACTACTATATTAACATTTTAACTTATTATAGCATGTATAGAAGTTTTAAAAATAAACAAATTGAATTGGCCCCCGTTACTATCACTTGTTATTTCCCAGTTTTGGCATGTGATAACATCAGTGGCCTGCCATCAAAATGCAAAAGTGCTTTGTGTATTGGACTTTGGAGACATAGAAGTTTAGATTCAAGTCTCATTTCTTCATTTGTTTGTCAACCATGAAAATTTTAGTGGGAATAGTTTGACTCTTCAGCATTCCTGGGCCCTTTGAATCTGTGGATTTTGACTCTGATTACCAAACACTCTATACTTGAGCTGGTAAACATCTTCAATAATCACCTCTTTACCAACCATATCACTGCAGCCTCTGCTACCATCAAAAGTTTTCATAGAATATGTAAATGCCCTTCCTTTAAATTCTAGCATAAAAGTTAAAATTATAAAAGTATATACCATAACCATATCTCTCTACTAACCTAAAGAATTTATGTTACCCTGACCCCAAACAGAAGCTCCTATTTCTTTCCAAGCACCAAACTCTATTTTTATATTCAAAATTTGGAATTGGAGTGCAAATTCTCTGAGGCAGAGTAGGTCTTCTTCACTTTTAGCTCCCTATAAAGTGTCTAACATCATACATAAGCTGCAACAATCTGCAACAATCTAATTCAATGGCCTTCAGATTTTGAAGCTGATCAAAGATTTATATTAAGGAAATGAATCCCAAACTTTGGCCAGTTGATAGTGTTATACATTATTCTGTGCTATGTTATGGCAGCTCACATGTCAAACGAATGCAAAAGAAATACAGGGAGGCAGCAATATAATAAAAAAATGGCTATCTCAGAACATTTTGAAAAATATAACGTAGTAGATCATTATATCAGCTACCAGCATGCCTGACATAATTACCGTCACCGTGACTACACCGTAACTCAAATTCATAAAGACGTATGTTTTCCTCGTAGTGAGAGATACAGGGGTGGCTAACAGACATCACTGTCATTCTTTCTCTCCTTTTTCTTAAGATCTTGAATTCTACTCATGTGGACTCACTAGAGCTGGGAATTAGTAGAAAATAGAAAGACAGAGTAAAGGGCAATGTCAACGGGAATTGTGTGCAAAGAGTAACTATCACTTTAAAAACGTAAAATGGTGGCCAGCTCTCCCATGACTATGGTTGGTTAGATAAGTTTGTGAATTATACTTCTCTTTATTAATTTTAAACATGATAAGCTGAGTGACCCTTTTGAAAGATTAGTAAATAGAAATAAAAACACAGAAAATCAACCAAACCAAAAAAAATGCATTTCAAGTTTAACTCACATTTAACTCTGAAAGTTTCTGCTACAGAGCTTTTGACTTGTACCATATCCCTAAATTTATTGATTCAGCAGTACTCTTCCCTGCTGCTGTGCTTATCTATAGCAAAAGAACACGAGAGAAACCTCCCGAGTGGGATTAAAAGTGTGAGCTACCACTTCTATAAGTCTTCTATTTATGAACAAAAATTTACTTATATGAATTAAACATTAATCATTATTTTTACTTAAACTTTAGGGAAATAAAAATTATAATAGAATGTTCAAAAAATTTTTAAGAATAATCAAATAATCACTGAAATCAAGGTGTAATTATTAAGGTGTAAGAAGACACCTGGTAAATCTACATAATTTGTGATCAGAAGATCTACCTTAAATTTAGGCCACATGTTCTGGTGACAGCCTTCATAAAAGGACATGAAAGAAGGAGATTTTTCTTCTTGCCTACTTTCTTTTATCCTTGACTGCAAGTTCATCTATCTCCTGTCTACTTTGATGGTATTAGAACCTACTTCCCCAGGTCCCAATGTAGATTGAAGATGGGCAGAGACATCCAGCCTGATAAACTGAATAACTACCAGAATGGCTAAAAGATACTTCAAAAATGTTCATCATTTCTAAGGATTTGGAAAATACAAACCAAAACAACTCTAATTTTTTTTGTCTTATCCCAGTCACAATGGCAACGTTCAACAAAACATCTGACAACAAAGGATGAAGTGGGTGTAGTGAAAAGGAACTCTCTCTCTCTTTCTCTCTCCCTCTCTCTCTTCTCTCTCTCCCTGTCTCTCTCTCCCCCCTCTCTTCTCTCTCTCCCTCTCTCCCTCTCTCTCTCCTCTCTCTCTCCTCTCTCTCCCTCTCTCTCTTCTCTCTCCTCTCTCTCCCCCTCTCTCTCTTCTCTCTCTCCCTCTCTCTCCCCCTCTCTCCTCTCTCTCCTCTCTCTCTCCCTCTCTCTCCCCATCTCTCTATTCTCTCTCTCCCTCTCTCTTCTTTCTCTCTCCTCTCTCTCTTGTCTCTCCCTCTCCCACTCTCTCTCTCCCTCTCTCTCCCTCTCTCTTCTCTCTCTTCTCTCTCTCCTCTCTCTCTTTCTCTCCCTCTCTCTCTCTCTTCTCTCTCCCTCTCTCTCCCCCCTCTCTCTCTTCTCTCTCTCCCTCTCTTTCTCTTTTCTCTCTCTCCTCTCTCTCTCCTCTCTCCCTCTCTCTCCCTCTCTCTCTCCTCTCTCTCTTCTCTCTCTCCCTGTCTCTCTCCCTCTCTCCTCTCTTCTCTCTCTCCCTCTCTCTGTCTCCCTCTCTCTCTCATTCACTCTCAGTAAAGATGCAAACTGGTAAAGTAACATGAAAATCAATGTGGACAATTCTCAAGAAGCTAAAAATAAATTTACCATACAGGCCAGCTATACCACTACTTGGCATATGTTTAAAGGTCTTGATATCTACAGATACTTGCTTATCCATGTTCCTTGCTTCTCTGTTCACAATAGCTAGGAAATGGAAACAACCTAAATGTCTTTCAACTAACGAACTGATAGTGAAAATGTGCATTTCACTATGGAATACTGAATATATTCATCTATAAAGAAAAATAACAACATGAACTTTACAGGTAAATATATGGAACTACAAAAAGTCATATTGAGTCATATAACCCACACACAGAAAAGCAGAACTATCCTGGATTTGATATGTGTGAGAGTTAAAGAGAAGGGAATAGCAGGAAATAAGTGAACTTATTTGAATAAATGCAAAAAGCTAGGAGGGAAAGAAATACAGAAGGAAGGAGAAAGGTAAAATATCAGTAAGGGTGTCGGAAAACATCAAAAGGAATCATATAATTAACTGTTACCTAAGAAAACTTCAGTACATGTAAGTCTATGCATACATGTACGGTTTAAATGATCTTTTCTCCTCTGGGCTGACAGTGTCCCATCCAAGCATCAAATATCACCTAATAAAATCCCAACACCAGGCATGAAAATATACTTTTGAGTTCTTGGTCAGGGTTGTTCAAGAGACTCCCCAAACATACATGCTATGTCTATTGACTTTGGTTGCCCTCAGAGGTGGAAGCTAAGTCCCTGCTGGGGACAACACCATGTACTTCAAACACAAGGTTCAGAGACTCCTGAGATGGAGTCAATCTGAAAGCTTCCTCCCTGAGAATTAGTTTTTATGGTACCAAAAGTTACCATGCAAGCTTCCAAAGTAGGGAACCAACAGGCCTATGCAGCCCCGACACCTATGAACTACAGCAGTGATGGTATGGCATGATAACTCTACTGATACACTAGCAGTATGTATAACACAGTGATAACCATCAGCTCTCTAACTGAACTTAAGACCCATTCAGCAAGAGGCAATTAATCAGCAACCTAGGGCTGGTGAAGTCATGGATCTTGGAAGAGAACATACAATCACCACTTTATTAAACCAATGTAATCCCCCAACTATGCTATAAATCTCTCTCCTTATACCCACAGATAAGTGTAGTCCTCACCGCACATCAAGGAAACTTATCTTTACAACAGTTGGAGGCTATATTACACAATATTACAGCTAGTCAGAATGCAGAGTTATGGAGCCCAATACATACACACACACACACACACACACACACACAC
>LOEQ01006512.1:5746-18153 GCA_001685075.1 Bramus lutescens | reverse complement strand
AGATATAATGGGCCAGGCAGTGTTTAAATGAATACAATTTGTGTTATGTTATTTTGGGGTATAAGCTAGCCGTGCCGGAGCCGGCCAGACAAAAAGCAGGCCCGCTCCCCTCATCACTACACAGGCTAACACTTATAAAAATAAAAATATTTTTTAAAAGAAAAATAGTATACAGCCAACAACAACCAAAATATCACTTAAAAATTAACTCTAAGTAAAATTTTTGAGAACATATATCCTAACTAACGTCCCCAGTCAGATTACTGAACGAACAGTTCCCACAGGAGGGTGGAAGGGTAAAACCACAATCCAGTAATCCAGGTTTGCAAAGACTCTTATATAAAATACTACTTTTTCAAACTGTGTGGATCAGTTGTGAGCAAATTAGCTAAACACATAGGGCTCAAAGAAAGGGGAAGGGACAAATTCTAAGAGCATATGTTCAAAGTCTGTTATGTATTTGTCAAAAATGACTATCAGTGATATCCAGCATTTCTCTTGAAAATGACACCCAATGTTTACTGAGAACTATAAGATGTGTAGATATTCCAAAAGCCAGCTTTTCTTATAAAAATACATATTCCTCACTCTGTAACTTTTCACATATGTGAAATTGATTTAGTCTATATTGACAGGGGACTAGTGACTCAAAGCAAGCACCTTTGTCTTGTCCATGGTCACCTAACTGCTCTGCCAACAAAGCCTCCCCAGCTATTTCTGACTACAGAGAAGCCCGAATCCTACACCTTTACTGATTAAATATTAAATAAGTAGCTTTTGGAAGAACTCACGAGGATGAGAAAATTAATTCTCAAATAAATGTTTTTATGAGTCAGCATTGCACTTGACACTGAAGAACACTGTACAGCATCACTAAAGAAAATGTAATCAAGAGTTCAATTTCTGTCACCCCACACATTTAAAATGTACGCTGAAGTTATTTTATTCACTTTCATGAGAACTATTCTAGCAAACCAAGACAAAGGTCTGTTTATTTAAGGAAATCAAAGAAAACCATTGTATCCAGATTTAGGATAAATCTGTTACTGCAGGCACAAGCATCTATTGTTACTAGCATTTTGTGCCTCCAAGTAGATATGAATTGGGTATGAATATTAATTTACAAAAGCTTCTTTTGCCATCTCATTTCTGAATTTGAAAGTTTTAATGAGATTTAACAGAAAATAGTTCTCTGCACACTTGAAGACACTTGGCTTGGTTCACTTAGAAAATAAGTTTGCAAGCTGAGAAACAATGGGCTTCTGCGCCTGTTCAACCTAGCAATTCTGAGTCTCCTTAAACTAACGAAACAGTTGGGTGTTAGTAATAACCCAAGGAATGCTACAGGTATTCGAGGGAAAGATTATAGCAAGCGATTCCAAAGTATCTATTGTTCAAGCAGGATGCAATGAGGTTGTGATTCAAAGTAGGATGTAGATGGTGTTTATTATCATCCACGTGTAGATTCTATACCACAGCTGAAGTCCTGGCTTTTAGCACGAGCTCAGTGTTCTTCCATGTCATCCTGAGATTTGTGTACACACCCCAAGACATGCAATTCCAGAGTCACATTTGGTCAGAGAATTTCGGAGTGCTGAGGCAAGAGGCATTCAGAACCAGGTTTCAATTTGGCTTTCTTTTTTCCAAGGTGATTCACTTTCATCAAATGTCACAATATATAGGGGAAGTAGGAAGTGGAAGCTAGCATTCTATTGCAGGTTGTCTATCAAGATCTAGTATTCCCGTGCTTGCTGCTGTCCTTATTCTACTCACTCTGTTACACCTCTGAGGAAAGACCTTACTGGTTAGTAAGTGGAGAGTGAGTAACTGCTCACATTAAAGCCAAGGAGTAAGACAAAGAAAAAAGATGATCCTCTCTTCCTGCTCTTGTTCTTGCTGGGAGCCCGTCCTGGCTCAGCATTGTCCTGGTTGGTAGGAAAGATTTAGAGCTTTGTCTGTCAACATGGCCTCTGTTAATAATTGTGTAATACCTACCATCTATTTGTCACTTATATATCTTGCTTCTCAACATATGTAAAATCCTGATAGGAAAAAAGGAATATTATTTATTTGGAGTCTCCTATGCAAACACAGTATTTACTAGCTATTCACTCAACTGATTTAGGAAAGTATGGAATACAGAGGGAGGCGGATCTCTGAGTTGAAGACTGGTCTGGTCTGCAGAATGAATTCAGGACATCTAAGACTAAAAAAAGAAACCCTCTCTTAGGGAAAAAAATGGCAAAGCTCACAAAGAACTCCACTGGGTAGTGATGGCACAAGTTTTAATTGCAGCACTCAGGAGGCAAAGGCCCAGCACTCAGTAGGCAAAGGCAGGTGAATCTCCTGAGTTCAAGACCTGGTCTACATAGTTCCAGAGGACTACACCAAGAAACCCTGTCTCAGAAAAACCAAACAGAGAAGGCATAAAAATAGTATTGGGCTTCCACTGTCAGTCCTAAGATTTTGTTAGCATCTGTTATATGTTAGATAAATTATAAAATATTGAAACTAAATAAAACTGTAAAAAGTCCTATATGTAAACTGATGGTGTATATCGGAAAAAGTAGGAACCCTGATTCTTACCCGTGCTAATGGCTAGGACAGGGCAAACTGCAGCCCCTTTTACTATCCTGTACTGTGCCTTTGAACCCTAAATCAATAATTCCATCCCCCTTCTCTCTTGCATTCTCACCTATGTACTAAGTTCTCAAGGTGTCAGTCTGTACTTTTGACTCCTCCTAAAAGTTTACTCCTTGGTTGGGGCCCAGCAAACCATTCATTAAGCCCCGTTTGAATAGCAAGTAAACGTTAAGAACTGTGCAAGATTATGAGAATATTAACTCACCACACAGAAAAGTAGCCTAGCTGAAGAGACAAGAGGCTTAATATGAGTATCTGTACGCTGTTGAGAGAGGATCGATTCTCACTCTTGAGCTGGTGCGAGCACTCAAGAGTACGCAAACAGATGCACACACACAGGTTGCCAGGGAGTGTGGGCATTGGAGATCGGTCTACACTCCTTCAGGAACATCTTTCTTTGGAAATAACCGAAGTGTAAGTGCAGAGCTAGGTACCAGGAGCACAGTCACAAAGCTCCAGCAGCCGCCCTGTCTTCAGAAAGCACAGGCAGTAGAGAATGGAACTTGACAATCCTGCTGGCTTGAAGATTACCAGCCACAATCGCACCATGACCTGAAAAGATCAGCAAGAAACAATATTTCACACATGTACCTCTTTCTGGCTGAATCACTTCCCAGAGCCATGATACAGTCTTCTTCATCTCCTGAGCAAGAAGAAAGCTGGCATAGGAAACAGAATTAACTGAAAAACAGCATGGAGTTTAATCACTTAGTTTCACGAAAACTGAAAAGTGATAACAAGAGAATAAAGGAATAAAGTCACAAAATAACTCCAGATTTGAATTTAAGTACTGTGAAATCATAACACTGGTGTTGGAATGGAACACAATTACTTCTGCCTCCTTTTCCCATACTCAAGTACCCCAAAGTACTTCTGTTGATTTATAGGACGATTACCTATTGACTTCTGCAAACTGAGAAATGGAGTAAGTGCTGAGATTTTCAGCAGTGTTCGCTTCTGATCTTCGGGAGCTCATAGTTCAAATTTTAAACATCTGTGACTCTGTGTCTTTTCTTCCTCCTGAGCAACAATGAGCTTGTACGGCGAATGAGTGAAAACAGTGTGGAGCCCCTCCAAGTACCCCAACACCATACATGGTGTTCTACTCACTAACTGTGCTCCAGGACACCACAGCACATTCTTCACTGCTCAATAGCAGCAAGTGGATACGGCTTCCAGTAAAATTCAGACTTAACTTAAAATGCATGTTTTGTGGAATAATGACCTAAATAAAAACAAGCATCTAGTCAGACAGTGGTGGGACACGCCTTTAATCCCAGCACTTGGGAGGCAGAGGCAGGTGGTGCCAGGACAGTTAGGACTGTTACATGGAGAAACCCTGTCTCAAAAAAAAATAAATAAATAAAACAAAACAGACAAACAAAAGCAAGCTTCTAAAACTTTACTCAATTCTCCATTGCTACAGAAAGGGTTGTCTAGCTGAAGTGGTAGGCTTAGCATCTACTTTAGTAAAATCATTTTATTTTGAAATATTTAGATTCCTTATTTTCCTGAATATACTGTGATACATTTGTGGTAACAAACATTCCTTTCCTTTTGAACTAATTTCACTTTAATTTTGTATGAAATCCTTGTTCCTATTATTCGTTTTCTAAAAGCCTCCTATTTGTTTATAAATTATGGGATCATGTGGCTTTTTTCTTCCTATAACCATCAATGCCATGGCTCTCAGTTCTGTTTCCAATATACAATCCCTAAATCATGCGCTCCCAAATCAGAACAGGTTTGTATGCCGTGGGTAAAAACAAAATCCTTATAAAACTTTTAATTAAGTTGCGATGTAAAATTACAAATTATATTTACTTCACACAGCTTCTTCTGTATTATCAAGGTGATTTGGTGTTTTGTTTTTTTTTTTTTCTCCATGCTTTTCTCGTATTTCCTACCATGGTGAGGATTTGAGCACTAATTTATAAAAGGTTGTCAGAAATAGCTCATTGGAATAATTTTCACACTCATCTACGGAGTCAACTATGTAGCAGTTGGCAACTTCAACCCACTTGAAATAGCTCCCATACCACAAAAATAATTACCTTTAAATAACCCTCTTCCCTCTGCCTTAGATAGCAATAGTGGAATTGCAGCAAACAGAATGCGGTGTTTCCAGCTGGGAACGCTAACAGCTAACAGACTTGTTTGTAGCATTCCTGCCTCCACACCACTCTTAGGAAGGTTCTGTCTCCACAGAAACTGAACACCTGTCCAGATCATGCTTTAAAGCATCGTTCTCAATTAGGAACATCTTTAGTTTCTGCTGTTGATATCAGAGAGGCAAGGACAGCAGCCCATGTGGTTGCTGTGCTCTGTCTGCACACAGCTCTTCTCAGAAGCTCGACTTCACAGGGATGTATATTAGCTGTAACATTTGGATACAGCTTCTGTTGATTTATAGGACGATTACCTGTTGACTTCTGCAAACTGAGAAATGGAGTAAGTGCTGAGATTTTCAGCAGTGTTCGCTTCTGATCTTCGGGAGCTCATAGTTCAAATTTTAAACATCTGTGACTCTGTGTCTTTTCTTCCTTCTGAGCAACCATGAGCTTGTACAGCGAATGAGTGAAAACAGTGTGGAGCCTTTCTGCTGGCAATCTAAGAATCAGGAGAGAAGGAAGCAAGAAGATAATAAGGAGAATAAATAAGGAGTGTTGTCAGTGCGGGCAGATGAGGATGCTGAGGATGGGCGACCTACAGGAGACAATATGCTGTTTAAAGATAAAACTTGGGAGAGCTTATCAGAGTGATAAGGAATAGTCATGTAAATTTTTCTTAAAATGAGTAATGAAATTATTTTTCAATGTGTATCAAAATAGCGGGATACAGTGTACTCGATGCCATCTGCTAAATAGGAGCACATTTGCATAGCATCTGATGGCAGTTTCTGAAGTGCTTGTATTGGACGCTAGCAGAAGGCTTCCAGGTGTCACTGTTTTCCTCAGAAAGACAGTTTCCATTCCCACGTCTCCAGCATAGTGCACATGACATTATATGCTAAAAGGACATTTTCAAATTTTAGAGTTTTTTTTAAATCCTTATAAATCTGCCAAGTATTTTTTTAAACTCCAGATATAACTTCCACCCACAAACATAGTGTGAAAATGAGTATGAAAGTGGCTTTAAGGATTCCATGTGTTGAGCCTTCGGAATGCTCCAGAGGATGCCCCGTGGGTGCTCTTCTGCAGCCGAAACACAGAAATTTATTCTAAAATATCTATGTGGTGTCTTCCTGAAGAACAGAACATAATGATTAAATCCCAGCATGAAAACAAAGTGGGGAGTGCTTGCTGCATGGTGAAATAATGTTCACTGATGCAACCCGGGATCCATACCCTGCACTTTGCCTATGCCTTATTCATTGATAAATTCATCTTCTCTCGGTTTTACTTTAATCAACAAAGATCAGACTCCTTGAAAGTTAGGACTAGAATGTTTGGGGTTATATTGTCTTTTCCTCCCCCCCCATGTGTATGTGTGTATAGTACACATGCATGTATATACACATTGCATGGGAAGGGTGTATCTGTGTGTGAGTGCATACATGCATTTGGAAGCATAAAGTCATGTGGGGGTCTTCCTCCATTGCTCTCTACTTTATTGAGATAGGGTCTCTCAGTTGAACTCAAAGCTCATCAATATGATTAGTCTCCACAACCAGCTAGTTCTCAGCCTTTGAGGACTAGATTATAAACAGGCTTCCATAGCTACCCTGTGTTTCTATGGGTGCTACCCAAGTGCTGTCTCCTCAGCCCCTAGAATGTCTTCGACTTCTCTCACTGAATGTCTTTCCTACTCTTTTAACCTATCTAATCTTGCTTAGCACTAAACAAAATCAAAACTTCGACTAATGCCAGAGTTGCTAACCCTTCTTAAGACCCTGGGAGCCTGTCAAGAGGAAGTTCAGAAACAGGAGAAGCAGAGAGTTCAAGGTCGGGGAGCTCAACACGTTCTGCCCAATGTTTCTTCCTCATCCCCTATGGTTTCCTGAGATCAACCACAAGCTCAGCTGTCTCAGTCCTTTGCGGGCACCAAGGTGCCATTCAGCCTGGGGTCACCCCAACATTCAAGGCCTTAGTCAACAGTTTGCAACTCCGGTTTCTTACCTTAAAACTCCTCCTGATCTTTCTTTAAACACTTTCATGCTATTTCTCAGTCTGTTCTACACAATTAAAAAGACTGTCTCCCAACCCGGGATGACAGAGTCCCACGGACCCCACAACAAGAAGCCAGCTTAGACTAGGCAGAAAATTTACATATGTAAATTGGGCAGGCCTAGAGAAACTTCTCAGGCAGGTGGCAGAGACAATGCCTGGACTAGGGAAGCAGTCTGTGTATATGGATGTTGTGTGTCTGCACATATGCTGGTGTACCACATGTCGGCTTGGTGCTTAGAGTCCAGAAGAGGGTGACGGAACAGGAATTCCAGATGATTGTCAGCCTCTGGGTAGGTGTTAGGAATCAAACCATCATCCTCTGCAAGAGCAGCCAGTGCTGTTAACCCCTGAGCCGTGATTCCAGCCAGAAATTTTTTTTTAATATCTAAGGCAAATTATCAGGTCAAAGAACCACCACAGACTTCAACTAAACTGGGGACTGGGACCTTCTGAGTACTGGATCAACAACAGACCTGGGAATCCAGAAGATTCCAAGAAGAGAATTTTCAGATTCCTTTCCCTATTGCCTTTCCTCAGGGACCTCACCTTTTCCTAACTTTCCTAAGCATCTCAATCATGTGACCCCTCTGGAACCTTTTCTGGTTGGGCCATTTAAGGCAAGCTCTATCTGATGAGAAGACATAGAGTTGCCTAGGGCCTTGCCTTATCACCACCAACAGCCGCACCTGAAGGCAGGGTGGGGGTCAAATCAGGGAACTGTGAGTCTTCTTTCCTGACTCACAAATCTAATATGGAATAAAAAATGTTCAAAAGTTAGACGTTTGCTGTCTTAAACTCAGAATGTCTTTTTATATACTACCAACATTGCATTTTATGCATTACATAAAACCACTAAATTACGAGTTCCATCAGACCAGGGCTCTTGCAGCCCTCCAGAGATTTCATTTGCCTGATTGTTTTTACTGTGCTTCTAGAAGTGTGACTTCCATGACCCCATCAGAGTTATCCCACATTGTCTTTGAAAAATTAAATGAATTCCAGGAGTTTGTTTTGTGTATTCCACACTTAACTACCACTGGCAAGCACTAGCTGGCACATATTTCTGCTTTGAACAGCATTAGATGTTTCTATAGTTGAATAACAACCTCAGACTGACAGAGCCTTATCAGACTGAAAACACTTGCTTTGCTGGTTCACCCAAAAGTCTAGATTCACTTGCCTTAAGTTGACAACAACCTCCAAAACTCAATAAAGTCAAAGTAAACTGGCATTTAATTTTAATTTTTAATTGTTTTTTAATAGGTCCAGGAGATCTCTTAGTTGTAAAAGTGATTGCTGCAGGAGCATAAGTGCCTATGGTCAATTGCAACTCCCATGTAGACAGCTATGCGTGATTACAGACCTGTAATTCCAGTGCTGGAGAAGTAGAGACAGGCAGATCCTGTAAGCTTGCTGCCCACCTTGTCCAGCCAAATCAGTGAGCTCCACAACCAGTGAGAGACTGTGTCCTGTGAAAATAAGTGGGAAAGTGATTCCGGAGACACGGGGCTTTGAACTCTTCACACACACACACACACACACACACACACACACACACACAATCTTTTAATGAATTAGAAATACAAAATGTTCAACAAATGCAATAAATAACACATCACAAAGAAGTAAATGGTACATTAAACCAAGAATGCTAATCATTCTAGAACTAATGCCCCAGCTAGATTCTTGTCTCTACCAAAAGTTATTGACCTCTACATGCAACCACGGCACTAGAGAGTATATTATCCCACATCTGTCGCAGCTGGATAAGGTGGAAAGGCCAAGACTTGGGAGCACAATGTGACTGCTGAGCACTGTGACCCAAGTTCAAATTTGATTCTTCAATTTTTAATTGCCCTTCTCTTTTCTCTTCTTACAGGTTAGAACACAGTAGTGGCACAAGTGATTATGTAGATAAGGACTCCAGAATGCATAAAAGATGAAGTCATCTATTTTTATGTCTGTCACAAAAGACACAAATTTGAATATTAGGCCCTTGTTCTTTCAGGGACCTATTATTTCAGTGACCCAAGTTTTACTCTAAACGATACACCCTATTTATCAATATTCAGGTCTCATTAAAAATTATCTGCTCTGCCTTATTTTAGCTCCAGTCCAAATTACCAGAAACTGCCCAAACTTTGTTCTCACTGTGTACTGAGGAAATAGATATGGTTCTCACTGTGTGTCTCAAGTTCCTAGAACAACAGGATACTAACAGCTTTCAACATGTACCAGTTAAAGCCCTAGTCAAGACCTTTTCAACTGCAAAACATCCAATCCACTTGTAGAATATAAAATGAAGGCATATTCAGTAATGATGCTATATGTCAAGAGAAACCAAAGCCAGGTGTCTACAGATTCACGAGAAAGGTTGATGTAAAAGAACAGAACTGTTTGCTCTCTACATCCACACCATTTATTGTTTCTGTTTTTCTCTGTACAGTTTCTCTGTTTCTTCTGGGCTGCATCCAGTTTTCAGACAAGCAGATAATAATTTACTTGGTACTACCTGCTATTATTGCTTCACAAAAAATGAAGATCTCAGCAAAAGGGATTGTAGGAAGAGATGATTCAAATATGGTCCCCAAACATTTTAAACTCTTAATCTCCTTGTTTTTATCAGGACTGTCCTTTGATAGAAGTCCCTTACTACTATGAAGATTCAGTCTTTCTGGATGGGTAGACATTCTTCCTGGGTCTCTTGGTTCATTGTTTCCTTGATTTTGTGAGAGTCTCAAACAGCCAAGCTCTCTGCCTCAGTTCTGAGTTAATGTGAGCTCTATTACCCAAATGTTCTCAACCCTTCTGCAAAACTTCACTCCTGCATCTTCTCATACTCCTGTCAGGTCTCTCGATTAATTCAGATAATGTTTTTATGGCTTATTTTACACAAGATAGATCATGTAGGCCAAGGACCCATTCACCTTCTAATCACTTAAGACCTCAAACTACAAATCTGATCTTTTTTTGGACTTATTAGTTTGTACATGCAATGTTTCATTTCTATTTAAAATCTTTGTCATTGAAAAATTAAACCCACCATGTGATAACCATAATCTATCACAAATTACTCTTAAAACAAAATCTCATGTAAACTTATAATTAAAACAAAGATATTTAGTTTCATTGTAATTTATGGATTAAAATGATACTTTGATGTGTTCAATTTTTATGCCTGATTTTAACTGTCCTCTAAATTTGTTTTAGTCTAGGAAGAGAGTGAAGAAAAAAGGAAGATGGAAGAAAGGAGGAAAGAAAAGAGGAAGAGTTTGGACATGAGGTATTCCCCAAGAAGGCTTCTGGGTAGCAGACTTGCCCAGGTTGTGGTACCTGTTAAGAAGAGATTGAATCATGTGTTCATTTAGAATATTAATGGATCAACCCATCAAGAAAGAATAGACTTTAGGAGTGGGACTTAGAAGTGTGTCATAGAAAGCATGCCTTTGAAGGATTCATCTTGTGCCCTGAGCCATGCACCTGCCTTCCTGTCATGAAATAACCAAGTCAGTTCCTCATTCTTCATTATACCCAAAGCAATAGAGCCAGTTCACTGTGTGCTGAATTCTCTGAAACTGCGTGTTAAAATAAATCTTCTTTTATCCCACATTTTATTTAATACAGGAAGTTAGGGAATAAATGAAAAGAGGGAAGGCTGATAAAGCACAAGGAATCAAGACTTATAGTTGAGGATCTCTGGCCTGGCTTTCATATCTTAGCTTCCTGTTTGAGTTATTTCACGAATAGACACTCAAATGAAACTTGTTCATACAGAGAAATAAGAGAGAATAACTAGAAATCAACAGTTGTAGAAATATTGCTTGCAGAGTTACAGAGCAGGGAGAGTTATCTCAACTTGCAGGAGTATCTAGTGGAAGACATGGTATTTCAGTTGGCACTGTGGTTACTCTATTTTATATAACATCAGTAGCACAGGCATAGAAAAGGAAGAAAGAAGAAAGATTATCAACAAAAGCAGGAAAGCATGGGCAGGTAGGGAAGACGAGAGAGATGTCATGAAACAAGGATGCTGCTGTGGATGCAGTCCCATAGCAGGTGTCCCTCAGCACCTTCTCCATCACCTCCTACTCAGACCATCAAAATTAGCCTCTGAAGATTCATTTTTGGATCTAAGCAAAGCCTTCAAGAGGAGTCTACATGTAGTCTGTGCCAGTGTTAGACTCTATTCCAGCTGCCTACCATGATTTAGAAGGAAAAGAGGAAGATTTAAACTAAGCAGTTCAATGTGGCCAGAGCAGGTGAGAGAGTTTTGTAGAGAAGCCCCCCTCGGGAGAATCTACTTCGGAAGGTATCTTTGGAGAAACAGATGGGGCTTGAGACAGGCAACATGTACTCTGGTTTAAATGCACTCATGGGTTAAGAAACTACATTTAAAATATTGTTATTCTTCTTTGTGACTATTTTGCACAGAGGCATCCTAGAAACAAAATAAAAAAAGGGAATTAAGGATATGGATATCCCAGTCCATGAAGGTAAGGACTTTGTCTAATTTGCCCGTGCTTTTTTCCAAAGCTTAGGAGACTCTAACACTTATGCTAATTTTAGATGCATGAGTAAATGCCTTCCTTGGAGTAGGCTCTGTTCTCACTGCTTTACCTACATGAGCTCACTTAAGTCTCAGACAAACATGGAGGAGGAAAAGAAGGAACAAAGGGAACACATGTCTGGCCCTAGATCATCCAGCCTGTGAATGACAGTGCCAGAATGTAAATGCTACTCTAATTGACTAAGGCTGGCCTATTAGCACCATGAAATAGTTCTCCACCAGACAGGAAGCCAAACTATGACTACAGCCCACAGTAATGTCTATTTGGCACAACTGGCTCCAATGATAGCATCATTTAGATACAAACTGGAGGAACCAGTTTGGAGAGAGGTGGGGCAGGATGGTAAAAAAAGCTGAGCAGTCAGCCTGCCTGTGGTTTATGGTCTCAATTTTTGTTTACTTGAATTTTAATTAGTTCAAAGCATAAAGACATTGCTTTTCTGTTTCTTTCTTTGGTTCAATATTCTATTGGGAAGCAAATCTGCTGCAATATTCAGAAGCACCAGGTATTTTCTTAGATTAAAAATCTTAGTTAGCTCCAATTAAATTCCAAGGATGTGATAATATCCAGTTACTCAAGAATGTTTGGGTGGTTGTTTGGCACACTTCATCCAGATTGTTTCTGTATCTAATTATTTCTAATAACCACATAAATTCAAAGAGATTATTCTAATACTTTATAAAATAATAACTGATAAAAGAAAGCATTAAATGAATAAGCGAGAAGAAATACATTAGATATTCCCATTCATTGTGCACTCGTTTTCTCTTTGAATTCTAGGACTTTGGCAGGTGATTTTGTTGATTCAGGCCACTAGGCCTGTTTCCGAATGTTTCCACTGAGTTCCAGGGAAGAGTAAGAGAGCAGAAACCAAACTGGCTGCCAGACTTGAGCTAGCTAGGACAGAAAGGAAGTGAGTCATCAACTCCTTCACCCACACTCTTGAAACTGAACCTGAAAGGAGAAAGCTTTCATGCATAACAACACTCCGTCTAGTTTATTGTTGCAGCCACATCTGCTGCAAAGG
>LOEQ01006511.1:80007-90943 GCA_001685075.1 Bramus lutescens | reverse complement strand
GGGAGGGAAATGGGAGGAGGGGAGGAGGTGGAAATTTTTAATAAAAAAATTATATACCCTACACTGTGCAATAAGCAAGGTTCATTCTATTTCCTGAAGATGGGACCTTAATTTTGTTTTCAGTGTTCACATTTAAAAATTTGTCTCACTAAAGATGATCCAGGGAAACATGACAGACAGATATGCTGTTTTGTTTTGGACTCACAAACAATAGTCTTATCAGGGAGATTCAGCCTGGATATATGCCTTCAGGTGTTCGAGGATTTCCTCAAAAGTACTTCATCACCATTTCCAACCATATTAAGTATAATTTCTCATAGTCTTGTGTTCTAAATTATGTGAGCATGCATTCCAGTAGTAAAACAAAATTAATCATGTGTCACCATATGTATATTTATTTCACTTAGACAATAAATATGTTATTTATTATGTTATATGCTATAAATTTTCTAAATCTATATATGTTATATGTCTATAAATATGTGCACTTGACACGACATTTTAATGTTTTCACCCTACACTCAAATGGATCATGTGAATAACCTTATATAAATGGAAACATTTTGTTGCAAGCAACTAATTTCACAACCTAAATATTCATAATATTTTGTAAAAAAAGACATGAATGAAAATAGTAAACATCATTGCAATGTCAACAATGAGAATAGGATTTGTTTCCAGTATGGACCAAAATAATAAAATCTTAATTCCTGAGACCTTAATTAAGTGTTTGTACCAATGTCTGTATTTCTTCTTTACTCTAATTCAGAAAGATATATTAGAAGATAGAAAAGATAAGGATTAGCAGATGCAGAATGAATATTACTTTCAGAGCATGTCCTAGAATCAATCCTTCATAATATAGTTTCATAATTACATGTCACAAAATATCAAACCATAAAACTAAAATCATCTTTTATGCAACATAGTCTAAGTACCTAAGCAGATATGATTCTGAGGTGGTTTAGAGAGATTTTTCAACAACAATGGTTATTACAAAAAATTCACATCTTTAAAATCTGAATTATCCTGAATATTCAATTAACCAGAGAAGCAAATTTCTTGCTTATTTCTATCATCAAAGGTTAAGCGTAAAATGATATTACTGTATCATCTCACAATTGTTTCAAGTAATAAACTACTTAAAATGATTAAAACCTGACATTTGCTTATGATGCCAAAGAAGCTAAGTATGCTGTAAGTTGTGTATTTATTTAAACTGCTATTAGAAAAAATTTGAAAGGCACTGCTTGAAGCACAGGGCTGGGGCCAGGGTCAGCACACTTATGTGTATGGACTCCAGTCTGAAGGTTTCAACCAATGTGGTAATAGAACGAATGGATCAAATAAAATGTTCATAGTATAGTCTCTCAAGTGTAAAGTTAAAAGTTCTTCTGCCCATGCCATGAAAAAGATAAAATAAACAGAATTCATAGAAAAAAATGAAATTATAAAGCATTTCAACAACCAATTGTTAGGCATTTTGGAAGTAAGTTAACAAACCTCAGACTATATGAATATTTATCCCATAATGGTAAGAAACATCGTGTGTGTGTGTGTGTGTGTGTGTGTGTGTTTGTGTGTGTTGACTTTGAAATATCCATCACAGCTGGTCATCTAAAGGAAAATCCAATGAAATCCCTACTCTGGCTCATGACAGCAACACACACATCTAGGCTATATAGCAACACAATATTCAAAAAACATAGTAAATGACCATAACCTGACCCATTTCAACTCTCCTCTTATAGGGAAGAGAATAAAAATAAGTAAAATGGGATGTATTTTTGAAATGAATGAATTTTCTTAAAGGAAAGGAAATGACTTCAAGCCAAGAAGTTTCCCTTTTACATAGTAAGTAATGCCTACATGGTGCCATTGAGAAACACTCTTATCCTGTAATACCCATTGATTTGAAAACTTTCATATGTGTCAGTACAAGATGCCACAATCTTTGAGTTCCCGGTCTTTGGGTTTGTAGACCAGTTTAGGATTTGATACTATAATACTATGGCAATGCCACTATCAACAGTGAATTATCTTGTGGTCACCACACATACATAGTTCATTATTTATGAGTCATAGTTATAATATCTGTAAATGGACATTGGACATCTTATAAGTCAAAAAGTAAATATAAACTTAGAATTTATCAGCTTTCCAAGAAATTGAAGTCCTTTGCCTCTCTTTCTTTCTGTCTTCTCTCTTTCACAAACACATAGACACACATATTATATTATCAATATACATTATATTTAACTCTTACCAATTGTTCCTGGGTCAACATGTATTCCATAAAAATGGTCACAAAAGATTTCTTCTGAGGCTCTGAGGAGAATCAGAAGTCTTTGTTCTTTATCTAAGGGATTTGTTAAAGTACCTGTTAAGAAAGCAAAGTATATCATCTAAGATAATTTGGAATGCAAACAAAGAATCCAGAGTAAATGCCATAATATTTATTGTATGGGGAAGAGGCAATGGTCTCATCAATGAGATTACAGCAGAAAGCATGAGTTCCTACAACCCTCTCTGAAGAAGTCTAGGTTACCATTCATTAATCATAGACGCAAAATACACTTTACTAGTTCCTGTTATCCAGGCTGATTTCGTGAAGTGCTCTGGGTTAGTGATGTTTGGATGGAAGGTGGTAATTGCTTTTGTCAGTAATGTAAATACTTGCCAAGTATTCTCCACATCTCCTCTATTATATAGTTCCTCATATACTTAGGTTCTTAAATGAAGAGACATTCTGAAGAACCCTGAGGTTTTTGTTTTAGTCCAGAAAGCAGGCTGGAGTCAGGTACAACCTAGTCTAATATGAATACTCATTTTACAAACCACTGAGGTATAGGAGTAATGTACTAAAAACCATTATTGCAGTGATTCCTGGCTAATACAACGATCATGGTTGTATGAATTAGTGTTTCCGTCACATGGTCTTAGCATTTAATGTTTGCTACAAATCTAAGAAGCATGATTCTTATTTTGATGTAAATATCCACATAGAAGGAGGCTTAAAGCTTTGGGTATGAGTCTAAATCTATCCAGCTAGCAGTATGTAGCAGACTTCAAACAATCATGGTTTATCAAACCAGTGATAAATTGTTTTTCATAAGTTCTCTTAGCATCATTGCGACAAAGAAAATATAAGGCTATGACAGACAGATGGGAATTGCTTCCAACAGTCTATTGAGAAAACAGGCATGTTCTTTACAGTTAAATGAATTTTCAGAGACTTGCTAACATGATATTAATGAACACAGTCCTAGGAAAGCTATGCAATTCTTACAGAAGCCATTGTTGAAGAAATAACCAGTATAAAAGTCCTCCTCAAACTATATATTCTATGGAAGCAGGCTCACCAAAATCATCCATCATCAAATGAGTCTTTCTGGTTTACTAGTTTGTTGAAAACAACAAAAAATGGGACTGTCAAATATGGTGTGGAATAATTGGTAAATTTAAAATCATCTACTTGTCATTTTGGTTACTCTTCTCTCAGGTAGCGAAAAACCACTCCACTTTCCTGTTAGGACTTCCTATGTAACTGTTGTAAGTTTGGAGTTTGTTTGGTTTATGTATATCTCCTCAAAATCTCCTCAAATCATCCTCGTGAGCCATTACTGTTAGAAGTGTTGACAGCAAGATTCAGAGAGACAAATCAATCTGCACTGTAGTAAGGAGGCCACTTGTTGGTTCCTGGCAACATAGCCCCAAAATAATCACACAGAAACTGTATTATTTAAATCACTGTTTGGCCTATTAGCTCTAGCTTCTTATTGGCTAACTCTTAATTTAACCCATCTCCATTAATCTGTGCATCACCATGAGGTTGTGGCCTACCAGCAAAGTTTCAGCACATCTGTCTCTGGCTGTGGCTCCATGGCTTCTCTCCAACTCTGCCATTCTTTCTCCCAGCATTCAGTTTAGTTTTCCACACCTAGCTAAGTTCTGCCCTGCTATAGGTCCAAAGCCTTCATTTATTAATGGTAATCACAGCACACAGAGGGAAATCCCACTTCACTGCACAGCACATGAGTCAAGAGCAAGCATGGCTTAGGGGTTCATGCTACAACCCTGTTGTAGAATATTGTTTAAGATGTGTTATATTTGTTTATGTGGTGACATATTTATTTTAATGATGCAAAGGTGTGTTGCATTCCTTTATGTTGCATTTATTTAATTCTGTGAAGTTGTGTTACTTTGCCCATCTAAAACACTTGATTGGTCTAATAAAAAGTTGAACAGCCAATAGTCAAGCAGAAGAAAGGATAGACAGGGCGGGCAGGCAGAGAGAATAAATAGGAGGAGAAATCTAGAAAGAAGGATCAAGGAGCAAGAAAAGGAGGAGAAGAGGAGGACATTGGGAGCCAGCCACCCAGCTATACAACTAGCAATGGAGTAAGAAAGAAAGAAAAGTATACAGAAATCGAGAAAGTTAAAAGCCCAGAGGCAAAAGGTAGATGGGGTTATTTAAGTTAAGAGAAACTAGCAAGGAAACAAGACAAGCTAAGGCCAGGCATTCATCAGTCTTCTTTTGTATTTATTTGAGAGCTGGGTGGTGGGCCTCAAAGAACAAAAGAGTAAAACAACCAACAATACAATACTAAGACAAGGTCTGGTTCTGTATAGATGCCACAGTGTCTTAGCTGGGAAATGAAGGTATCCTCTGAGCCCAAAGACACAGAGAGCAAGAAGGAAGGGAGCAAAGGACTGGGGACTGTTCAGCAGATGTGCCTGATGTGACTCTTATCTTGCTGCTATAAGTCTGTCCAGTAAGCTGTTTTCCAACTGCAATTTCATTTATTTCATGGAGGGTAAAGTCTTACAAGGGGAAAATAATGGCCTAGCACTAAACAGATACCAGAGAGGAAAAGTAGGACACTTTTTGCCCTAGAGAAATGTATGCAGAGTCCCACAAAAAGAGTTGCACATTTCTCTAAAATCAGAGATTAAATCAATTATGCAACCCAAAACTGCAGCACATGTGGGGCCTTCACAGAAAATCTGGGCAAAATTAGTCAGCCTGCCGTGATCTTTCAGAATCCGAAGCGACCAGAATTTGGAATCTTTTTCTTAACATGGGAGAGGGCAAGATGGAGGCTACAACTACTCAGCAACCAGGCAGGGGCAAGAGAAAGAAAGGTGTGATATTCTACATTAAAATACAGTGCTTCCCTGATTTTAAAAGCAGGTGAAAGGGAAGTTTTCTGGGCTGCTATCCTCATTGTCTTCTCGATCTCACAGAGATAGATGCTGTTTTCAACGTAGACTTTACCAATAAATAAGAGTAGCTAGATCTGAGATGATGCAGCGGCATCTTGGCTTGCCTTTGTAAATCTGTTGTAGTTTATATGTTGGGAGATAATCATCATTGAGTTGTGAAGACATTACTGGTGCTTTTGTATACATTACATTCCTCACAGGTCTTCCATGAAAACTGTAGAGATTCCCACGAGGAAACTGAGGCAAAAAGAGCTTACACAACTAGTCAGAAACTACATAGCTATTATTAAGTGGCATTGGGCTTAGATTTAATAAATACCATCCTAAGACATGTGGAGGATGAAGGAGAAGTAAAGCAAAGTTGTTATTACTTAGCATGATGGTGGGCAATGGAGGGGAAAAGAATTGGTTCCAGATGTTAAAATCACCTGGGGAGATGGAAGAAAATAAGTTCTGGTATACCAAAGATAACCATTATTGATTTGGTGGATATGGTACAAATGGATTCCATGAATTTCAAAACATAAGAAAAAGGGAAATGAGCCTTTATTACTTTATTAACTCAATCTCTATGATAGAATCAGGTATGAGCCTAGTTTACACTTAAGCCTACTCTATCGACCTGAATCCCCACACCTTGTAGTCAACAGACACATTCAGGATAATTGTCTAATATTTCAGATCTTTCTGTTCACAGGTTTTGTTTCCCAATCCTTAATTTTCCAGCCATACCTGGCTCCACTCTGATTGATTCCTAAGAACATACTTTGTTTTTGAGTTGGAGTATGTAAGAATGGCCATGCCTCTTGTTATATATTAAAAAGTTTTAACTAAACATTCATCACTCAATGTGGACAAAGGTGAACAAATCCTCAAAGTTCTTCAGCATGGAATTTACAAAAAAAAATAGCAAATATTTTTAAAGGCTTTTAAACAGCAAAAAAGGAGAAGTAGTGCTTATATTTCATGCTCACCCCCCTTTTTCCCCTTTTCTAATGAGCTCCATAGCTGAGCCACAGGAAGTCCCTCAACAAATTCTTCCTCTCTTTGCCTGGGATGCCATGACAGCTAACTCTTCAGAGTCCATCTTTATTCATATCTTTCTTCCTCAAGTAAGTCAGGGTTAAGCGATCCCCCCCAGCTATAACAACAGGCCACACTGTACCTCAAAACTTTTAAAACTGGAACATCAGTTCCTTGTGCCTGTTTTCTGTTCTTTGTAAGCTAAGAAACAGTGTGTCACCAGAATTAATTTTAAAATGTTTCATAGAATGATGAACTAGTTCATTAAGACCAACTTTCTTGCAGAAAACTACAATAAAGAGAAACAACTGATAGTAATAAAATGTGAATCAGTTATAATGATCCTAAACATATATGTGCGTAACAGTATACCTTCCAATTTTAGAAAGCAGAAATCTGGGGAACTAAAAGGAAAAAATGGATAATAAGAGTGATAAGGCAAACATCTGGGTATATAATAGATAACCACTAAGAACAATAAGCTTGACATGATAGCCATAGATGGGAAAGTATCCGAAAATGATGTACATTTCCTCTAAACCTACACAAGATAAAAACTGATATACAATGGGATGAAAAAAGGAAGTTTAAGAAGTAGGGATTTTTTTGAGACAGTTTTAAGCAGTCCAGCCAGGTCTCACAGCCACTGTGGAGATGAGGGCAGCCTTGAACTACAAATTTTCCCATCTCTACTGGCATAAACCACCACATCTGAATTTTAAGTCTAACCAAGTTTGTTTTTTAAAGTATTGGAATTAAAAAGCATAGAGTTTTTGAACAAAATTCAATCAAAATGTTTATTTCTTAATTAAAGTTTTATCCCAGCATGGTGATACACATCTGTAACACCAGCACTTGGGAAACAGATGTAAGAAGACCCATTATGAGGCAGCCTTGATTTTATGGGAAATTTGAAGCCATGAACTATATTGAAGCCCCCTCCTATCTTTTCTAAATATAATTATGTAACTATATTAAAATATAAGAGGACATAAAGTTTGGAAGGGGATAAGTAAAAGGAAATCACTAGGAACAGGGGAGACATGAGTGTAAATTTGATTAAAATGAAGTGTATTCATTTATGAAGAAAAGTTATTTTTCACAGAAATTAATTAGTAGGTTACTATTTAAATGTGAATTTATTTATTTAATATGTAATTTACCTTGTACAAAATAAAGTTACTAAATAAAGGGCAATTAATTAAATACTCATGGTAATTAGTAAGCAAAAGTGATATATGTTTTAAATTTATTTTAAAGAAATTGATGAATTAAAGTATAAATTAGAAAAATATTGACTTTGAAATAGTTCAATATTAAAGATATTTACTCAGAAGAATTTTCAGGTTTATTAGAGTTTTGCTTAACAATGCTCAAGTAAAACTGAAAGATAACGTGGTATTTGTGAAAAAGTATATTCATCCCGAAATAATATCATTCTATGGTGAAGCTCATCTTGAAACATTTCTTACTTACTGTCCGTCTTTTGGTCTTATCAGACGTCTTCAAGTACAGAACTGGAATTCTGTGCTTACTATAGTTATACAACACCGAGTATTACATATGGTATTTAGAAACTGCATGTCTTCAATGTGACTTTACATTTTTATCAGTCAACCATCACGATGATTAAAGATCTGTCAGTGTGAAACCTGGTTGGCTGGTGAGTGGTCCACTTAAGCTCTCAGGAACCATGTCTTTGAGGAAATATGTGTGGTACATGTACATATTAAAAGTGTAATTGCTAAAGGTTAATCCTGAACTAGTCTTCGCTGCAAACTGGTTGCTTGCGGAGGAACTGAGATGGGAACTTTCCTGACTCATAAAGATTCCTGAAGACCTAAAAGATCCAGAAGTATTCCAAGTCCAGACACTGGTGTTAAAATTTCTGTTTGGCCCACACGGCTCTCGAATCCCTCACTTTGAGAAGGTGAGCCATACTGTGTTCAAACTGAAGAACCTGGAGTCTTCCGAACTCACCGAGGTCTTAGTTTATGGCTCTTAAAACCACAAGCTTCGGGCCAAATGGATGCTTCAGTCCATGGCTGAGAGGTACAGCCTGTACCAGTAGAGAGGAATGCTCCACCTGGAGGAAGCCATGAAAACCCTGGAACTAGGAAAGTGTAGGGAGTGAAGCCTGTTTCCAGGCAGTGTGACTGATTAGGCTGTGGCCAGTGTTGACCTAGTTCTGGTGTGTGTTTTTTGCTTTGATAAATCCTTCGCGGACTAACGAGATATTCCTGGATCCCTGCCTTGCAGTGAGGTCTGATGAAACTGTCTCTTTCCAAGGTTGCTAATAAATAATAAACAGTAAAATTTAAATAAAAAAGTGCAATTGCTTGAAAGAAAATATTACTGTTTATTTTAAGCTGATATAATATTTTTAAAATTATTTTCTCATTCTATGTGAATAAGTGTCTTGCCTTTGTGAACATATGTGTATGAATTGCATGTCTGGTGCCCACCAACTTCACAAGAGAGTGTCAGATCCGCTGGAACTAGAATTAAAAATGGTTGTAAACCATCATGAGGGTGCTAGGGATTGAATCCAGGTCCTCTGCAAGAGCAACAAGTGATCTAACCACTGAGCCAATTCTCTATCTGCTGATAAATTATTTTTAACATCACACACATGGTTTTCTGTTTGCTCAGTGGTATCATGGCTTTAGGCAGAAGAATGTAACCTACAGTTTTTTCAGGTTTATTTACTTCTTATTACTTAATAATCCAGTGAGTCCTGCAGAACTGCCAGTTGAGAAGGCAGTAAACTGTAGATTTTTTTTCCCTTTGGGATTGAGAAAGCTCCAATCATGGAAGCAATGAAGGAAGCTCCCATACACCTAGGACTTCATTCGCTGACAATCAAAGCCAGGTGCTAATGATGAACTTAAGAGAACCCATAAATGGAAGAGATGGGTGCAAGCAGGTGCTCCTGAGCAAACAAACACAAATTAACAAATCAACATACCAATGTTTATTTTGAGATTGTATCCAAGAGGGATTGCAAAATCTGAACTTGGACCACTAAAGTTTTACTCTGTTTTTGTACTTGCTCAATTCTTTTCTTACAGGAGTTAAATGTATTGTGGTCACTTAAATACTAAAACTGTAATCTCTTCCTCATAGATATAGCCATTAAAGCATGGTGTGTTCTAAGGAATAAAAGCACTGAGGTAAAAGATAGACCTAGGCATACCCATACATTCATCTATATAACAATTACACATACTACCAGAAGCTAACAATAAGTTTTACGATATACACAGAACTCTACCACTTAATAGAAAGGATACTTGAAAACTAATACATTATGTATCAAGGTGAATATAGTAAGGCCAAGAAGAATGGGTAGAATAGACCAGAAAAAAGATACTGAATGTGATCTACTAGTGGAAGCAAGAAAGGTTTTCTAATAGAGGCAGAAGTGCTGGAAACAGGGAAGGGAGTATTAAAGATAATTGTAACATCTGTTGAACATGCCTTTGTTCTTTCCAAAATACAATATCATAAAACAAATGAGTAATATCTTTCTATCTCAGTTTTCTCATGAAGACTGTGGAGGGGTGATTCATATAATCGCAGAGACGCTCAACATCACAGTTATTTTTGAAGAATTTTCTAAAAGCTGCACAATGATTTTTCTAGAGTAGAATTGAAAACTTAATTCACACCATTTTCTAGTCCAGCAGATGTCCTTCCATTTTTCACCCTGCAGTACATTTTCCTGTCTCAAGGCTTTTGCATGAGCTTTTCATCAAGGCTGACGTTGTCTTCTGTAATCTTTGCATGTCTAGGTCTTTGTATGTCTTAGTAGTTCTCAATCCACGGGTGGCAACTCCTTTGAGGGTCACATAACAGATAGTACACTACACTTCACATAACAGTAGCAACATTACAGTTGCGAAGCAACAACGAAAACAATGTTATGGTGGGGGGTCAGCACAACATAAGGAGTTGTATTAAAGGGTCACAATGTTAAGAAAGTTGAGAAACACTGAGCTAGGGCCTTCTGTTCTCTTTAGCCTGAAGTTACATGATTCATTAAAATGTTCTTCAGTCACCACGTAGTCTGGTGGCTAACAATCAACCTGGATCTCTCTTCAAATTATTTCCCTCCTTAGTTTCCTTTAGAATATATGTTGTCATCTAAATATCTCATTCCTGTTCATCTTACTCTCTCATCATTTGTTTTCCCAAGCAAACAAATGAAAAAACTCTAGGATCCTCTTTGTCCCAACGCCTGAAAGATAGTTAATCCCAAAGCAAAGCCTGGCACTGAACTAATTGTTCAATAAGAGAAAAAATAGGAAAGAGAAAAGGGGGGAGAGAGGAAACGAGAAATGTATATGTGGAACTCAAAACCAGCACAACAGAGAAATTACTTCCTTCTTAATTCTTATTTGTTTTCTTCATTCTTCATCCGGGATGTCATCCAGGAAACTATTTCTGTATATGACTCAACATGGATATCTGTTAACTTTCAGTATGTAGTAGGTTCAACGACAGTTGGGAACATGTTGAAGTAGGGCCTACCCCCAAACCAGATGACCTTCTGAGTTTGATTCCCAAGACTCACACTGTAGAAGGAGGGAACCAACTTCTACAAGTTGTTCATGGACCTCCACAAGTGCACTGCAGTATACACAAAATCAAACTCTCTCTCTCTCTCTCTCTCTCTCTCTCTCTC
>LOEQ01006511.1:49509-67205 GCA_001685075.1 Bramus lutescens | reverse complement strand
GAGCAGACTATCCCACCACTCCCTCTTCCTGTGATGTCACCACCGAGTGAGCAGGCTATCCCACCACTTTCTCCTCCTGTGATGTCACCACCGAGTGAGCAGACTATCCCACCACTCCCGCCTCCTATGATGTTACCATCAAGTGAGCAGACTATCCCACCACTCCCGCCTCCTGTGATGATACTCTACTGCCTCACTCTCTGTGGTTCGGGTTCATAGCAACTGAGCCAGTCAACTATGGATTAAAGCCCCTAGAATTAAGAGCCAAGATAAATGTTTCTTCTTTTTCTTGGCCATTTTTTTTACAGCAATGGAAAATGATTGTCACAATCTTCATTAATAAGAACTGTGGTTTGTGTTTGCCTGTGTTGAGTGATGTTGACATTAAAGGGGAAATAGAAGATACTGGGATAATCCAGTCTATATAAAAACTGCTAATTTTATTTTCTTGATGAGTCTTGAACTAAATGTGAAGTACCAAAATATATCTTATCAATCAAATCCTATATTTTCTGGGAAACAATTAGTCCCTGCCTTCCCTTTGTTACCTGAAAGCCCTTGGCAGGGAGCCATGTAAGTCTTTAGTCCTGGGCCTTTTCCTTGGGGTGTGGGGGGCTGGCCACATTTCTTACTCAGCTTTAGGGGAAACAACTCATAACCATACTTAATGTATAAAACCTGTGATTTCCATGTAAACTGCTGCTTTCTTCATATATAAAAAAAGCAAAAGCCCTCTTTAGCAGTTTAAAGTTTTTTAACTATTTCCTTTCTGCTTTTTAGGAAACACCTTCCTAGCTTTTTCTGCCTACAGTCTCCCCTTGAGGGACACTTTCTGATGAATAAGATCATTTTTAAAAGATTCAGAAAGTATTTGAACCATTCAAGCTGGCAAGATCTCATTAAGCACACACAAAATACATAAACTAGGAGACTCAAAGAATGTCAGGCCCATCTGCAGCCCCTCAGTCACAGCTGATTTCTTCAGCAATACTGGTTTTTAAGCTCAGATAGCACAACTCGGGCCCTTTCTTGATGGCGAATGCCATCCTGTCCAGCTGGCACCAGGGTTGTCGCTGTTCCAAGCTTTCCTTATTATTTCACTAAGAAAAAAAAAATCTGACAGAAACAGGTGCATCCACGCTATGCAAATGAGAGAAGGTAACCCTCTGAGACCATTTCCCAGCGAACAGATACACAAGCTGCTCCCTCACTGAAACCACAGGAGGGGTGTCAAATCCTGGATGCTGAGCCACAGGAGGCTTGCAGGCAGGGGAGGCCCTGAATCCCCAGTGAGCTCTAAACTCCTGATTGGCAAAGAACACCAGCCCCAGGAGGCCCTAGGGTTCTGAGCCACAGGGGGGCCGTCAGCCGCTCAGGTGGAAGGTGAAGGGAGGAGGAAACAGGCAAACCAAAAGAGGCACCTACTGAGATTACCTGAGCCAGAACTCTGTTAAGAAAAAGGAACCCTCCCTCTCTGGCATGCTGCATCTTCTTCCCTAGGGGAAAAGGCTTCTCACAGAGGGAATGTCTGACCCAGGAACTGTTAATAAATACTGTGCTAAATGGGTTTCAGATCAGGTCCAGCAGCAGGAGTCCCAAGACATCGCTTCCAATGTCCTTGCGAAGGCCTCCATTCCTGTTGACAAAAGTTCTCTCTGTGGCATATTCGTGTTCAAATGTCCCCAGATCACTGGAAACACATTGGATGCATCTGGCTCTACTTTATATTAATGTTTACATTTTTATATTTTTCTTGGTTGCGCTGTATATACAAAACATTTAAGTAAGTAATGTGTATTGTATTGTGATACAAATTATTAAATAGCATGTTCCTCCACTATAAAGATTTATTTTATGCAAAAAAAGAAGAACCAATGGGATTCTGCCTGCCCATCGTTCTCAATTTCTTGTTTTAACACAACCTGCTTTCTGATCATTTACAGCATGACAAACCCTATATTGTACCTGGTAGACAAATAAAAAAAAATGAGGAATATCCCTCTGACCTCAAGGTAATATAAAAGCAAGAAATTATTACAGAATAATGGTTTACTGTAGGAAGATGGCCAGAGTATTGTAGGAACACAGGCAGAGGAGTACTAAATGAATTGAAACTCAAAGGTATATTTCATTAGTTCAATGTTAAAGAATTAGAGTAGGCCACCAGGAAAAGAGAGATGAAGGAAGAGAGGAAAACAGGTTTCAGCAAATGGTGATGTCTAAAATCCGAATACTCAGATTGAGCAGGAAGAGGGCCTAAAAATTGTGGCCTGTATGGGCTCTAAAGTGATTTATGGTCCACTCAGGGCCCCATAGATCGACTGCTCAATAAATGAAAACCAAAGCTATGTATATCATATATGACACATTTTAATATTGCATGTAGCATACTCATATTCGAAATATGAGTATGTTTTGTCAAACTCAAAAAATGCTAAATACAACTTTACTAGGAAAATAAAATTTTAGGTATATGTTATCAAATATTATTTTATTTCTTGATGTAGTGATAAGCTGAGAAATGCATATACATTGTCACAATAATACTATAAAAACAAAACACTGGCTATGTAATAAAATATATACAAATAGTGTTCTAGTTGGTCTTTAATGCCAATTTAAACAATGTCCACTGGCTCCATCAGGTTGGCCTGTGGCCATGTCTGTGAGAGATGACTGATGTGTGAGGGCCCAGCCCACTGTGGCAGCATGGTCTCAGGGCCGGTGGGTAGCTGTACAAGGAAGCAGGCAGAACAAGTCAGAGGGAAGGTCAGTAGGCAGCACTTCTTTTTCGGGTTCCTGCCCTGACCTGAAAGTGTAATCTGAAATAAACCCTTTTTCCCCAGGCTTTTGGTGATACCGTTTGTCACAGCAATAGAAAGCAAACTGGAACAATCAGGTTTCAAAGGATGAGATACTATGACTGAAAACAAACATTTTCATATGTCCTGCTCTTCCCATGGTGTCTTTCATATCTGAGCTCTTGCCCACCTTTCGTTAAACACGTGGCTCAAACAGAAGGACTTCCCCCTATATTTTCTGTATGTCCCTGCCAGCATGCTTTCAATTTTGTAAATAGAGCAGATCAACTAGTACAGAAAGGCAGAGATGAGAAAAATAACCAGGGGTAATGTGTCTGTGGATATGTCGTGAGCTATTGTAGCCAGTAAAGATTGAAGGGCTCTATGAAATAGGATCTACTCTGTCTGGACAGGAGATGCTTCCTCACATCAGCTCCCAGCATCAGTGTGAGGAGCAAGGATGAAATTAGTCATCATCAAGCCCTTGATCCACTTTCTAGTCTCAGAAAGATAACCTGAGTGGGTGAGGGGGATGGAGGCCAGGCATTTCCCCTGAGGGGGGAAGGTGTGTGGGTCAGGGGGATGGAGGCCAGGCATTTCCCCTGAGGAGGGAAGGGAGGCCATGGGCACCAAGTCAGCCTCTGCTGAGCAAAGTCTCCCCACATTACCAGAATTCTGAGATCTCTGACACAGATTTGCTTGGGGGGGGCTTATTTTGTTTGTTTGTTTTCTTAGGGGATTAAAGGACTGCTGTATCAGGAATTCTAATTGGTCTTACTAATGAAAACCCGGAGTCAGATATTAGGGGATGAAAGCTGAAAGATCAGAGAAGCAAAGAGCCAGCCATTAAAGTTCTTACTTCTATGAAATCCTCAGACTGAAAGGGGTATCCTGTCTCTACAATTCCACAGACTGAATCCTGAGCTCCTGTCTCCTCCTGTCTCTCTCTGCCCAGTGCCCAGCCTTGTCACTTCCTGTCTCCATCCCCCTAGTGCTATCAAAGGTGTGAGCCACCTCTGTTTGGCTTTGTTTCTCTGTCAGACTGAATCACTCTCGTATTGCCCAGGGTGTCCTTGAACTCACAGAGATCTATCTGCCTCTGTCTCCAGAGTCCTGGGATTAAAGGTCTGTGTACCACTGCCTGGCCTCTATGTTTATCTAGTATGGCTAGCTCCACACTGTAATCTTCAGGCAAGCTTTATTTGTTAGACCACAAACAAAATATCACACAGACTGCCATATGGAACCTTCTCTTTATATCAGAAGTATATATCTATTCTTTTATTCTCAGTGGCCTTGCGAAACTGAAACCCCATTTAAAATGTGTGTGCCTTCATGGGTCTCCATGCCTATTTCCTCATACTTACAGTTTTGTTTTGTTTTTTAAAGCCACGATAATAAGTACTGAACCTAGTGGAAGCAGCTGAACCCCGACATTCATTCTCTGGATCTGTGAAATAAGTGATTTTTCAAAGCTACTATCCTAGAGCTATGCAGACAATGGAAGCACAAAGAACAAACACCTCATGGGTACCAAAAAGATATTCAAGAAGAGAACGGAGAAGTGTCTGCCAATGGCACAGCCAGCCGGGCTGGGCAGAATGTAGAACACATGTCACCTCCAACAACCCCTCTGCAAGAGCTTTGCAGATATCCCCTTAGCACATACTGTTGCTGCCTCTAAAATACTACTGAATGGGCTATTCTACTTCCATTAAAACAGGAGGCAAAAGCAAAGCCCTGTGCTCTTTTCCAGACACTTGGTGGCGGTATCAGGTGATGGTGTTTTCGTGTAAATATACGCTGATAAACAACTTCAGATGGGAATTACTGATGCTGTAAACATGCAAACATGAGGATAAACCTGTACAATAAAACCAAAAACGTTGGGTGTCACACACTTCAACTATTCTCTCTCTCCCTCTCAGTCTATGAATGTCTCTTTCTGTGTGTCTCTCTGTGTCCTTTTATTGATTACTTATTTGTGTTTCGTGTATGTATGTGCATGCCTGGTGCCTATAGAGGTCAGAAAGAATGTTAAATCCTCTGGAACCTGAGCCTCAGGCAGGTGTGAGATACCCTGAAAGTGCTAGGAATTGAACCTGGGTCCACTGCAAGACCAAGTGCTCCTAACCACTGACCCATTTTGCTAGACCCTAGCGAACTTTCTTAGTTGAGTAGTCTCCATGTCTAAATCTGGGAACGTAAATCCAAGAAACATGTATTCCTTTCTTTGTCTTTTATTACGATGGGTTTTACAAAGAAGTTTCATTATGGCATTTCCATACAGGCATGTAATTTAGCCTGTATTTATTGCCCTTTCTTTTGTCTGTATATCTGTGTTGGTATGTGCTGATGAGTACATACTCACATGTGTAGGAGTGCAAGGGTATTTGCAGGTACTTGTGTGCATGTGTGTGCACATATGTAGAGGTCTGAAATGGGTTGTTGTCTCCTTCAACCAGTCACTCTCCACTTTTATTTATTTGAGGTAATATTTCTCAAAGAGCCTGGAGCTAGCTTGTGAAGGAAACCCTGGTCTCTGTCTCCAGAATGTCAGGATCGCAGGGACTTTCACATCTGTCTAGCCTTTACAGGAATTCTAAGAATTGATGTTGGTTGCTGGCTGGAGTTTACAAGGACTTTCAACTGGTGGGACAAGCACAGGCTCTGTATGTGGTTTGTGATTCTCATAGTTTGTGATTCCCTGTGAACTGAGTTACATGAGGAAACATCCCAACAGCAAGTGAGGCACGTGGTTTTTAAAGCAAGATTTCTTGCTACCCAGCCAGTGAACTCCAAAAACTTAACTGTACATTTTGCCTAGCACATCATCAAAGTAAAGATTCAAGAGGAGAAGAATGAGCCCCACTGAGGAAGGAACAACATACCACCAAATTAAGGGACAGAATTAATGGCAAACTTTTATGGAAAATATTAGCAATAACAACATTAAAATGATAATAGTTATTAGACCCTACATGAGACATTACTATTAATCCTGAAAAGAGAATGATTCCATCACAAAATTTGTTTAAAACATTTTCATAATTATACCAATAAAACTGGTTTCTTTTATAATTATAACAGGTTAATTATGTATCAAATCATTACTCTGAGAAAGACAATTCTTCACTAGATTGTTGAAGGGGTTGAGGCCACAAAAGACATTAAGAAACCCTGGGCAGAATGGCAGTGTGGCAGTCCAAGATTCAACAAAGAGCCACCTAAATTTCTGCCCCTGCTGGCCTCTCCACCTAAGATGCCTAGTTATTCAGCCAAATTCTTATCGTTAAATGCTGCCTAGGAGGAGAATCCAGAAGTCCCCTCAAGGGAGTATAATCAACTCAAGAAATGGCAACTATACCTAAGCCAATAATAAGGAAATCATGAATTATTTAATTCTTCATTCCAAAAATATCTGCATGGAAAACAGACCATAAAGAAAAGAGCAAAAGAGTAATTCAATTAAAGCAAGCAAATAAAGCCCTGCTCTACATTACAAACCTCCATGGGCACTGTTCCCTGTTTGGCTCATACTCTCTGCACTAGCCAGCAGGGAAGTACATATGTAATCACTCAGGTCCCCTTCCCTTCCAAGAAATGCCAACATCTCCTCAGAGAATATTAATTCCATAAAACAGAGGTCTCTGTGGAATAAACCTAGGTAAAGAGGGTATATGTTTATATCAAGAGGAAAAGTTAGCAACTGGGTTGTAATACAAAGAATCCAGGATAGGACAAGCGAAAAGGTGATGGCTTCTCATTAGGATGGCAGTATGTATTCCTTGACTTTATATTTTCTAGATTTTATCACTAAGGCCCTGAACCCCAGTAAACCCTTCAGTACTGGAGAAAAAAATTAGGGTTGATAGTCACTTATTTTTATAATGATTTTCATGGGATTTATTTATAATATAATGCTCCTGAATTAATTTCAATTTCATTCGATGCTGCTCTCAGTGTTTACAGCTGAAAAGAACCCATCAATGTTCAGAATTACTAAGACTGTCTGTTTTAAACAATATGAGTTCACTTCTGCAAGAGGTGGTCACACTCTCTAAATGTCGTATAATTTTCATAAGACTATAGCCCTTTAGAAAATGACCATAATGTCTTACAGGACATAGCTGACTCTACCTTCCCAGTAAACTGATAACTGCATACATTGGCTAGTAAACTAGACTGTACCTATCACAGCAGCCTCCTGAAAAGAAGTTGATGCTGGCATTATAATTAGAGAGCAAGCCACAGCAACTTACCACACTGAAAGTCCACAGTTTCACAAGGAAGCAACAGCTTTTGGTTTTAATGCAAAACTGTAAGACAAAGAAGAAGTGTTGCATCGATTGTGTGTTTGATTTGTAGGAGCTACCCAAGAATAACATGACTTAATCTCACGTTTTAGAACTTCTTGGTTCGTTGCTAACTGTATTAAATGATCTTTACTTGCTCCTTGCAGTGTTAAACCTCTGATTCCACAACTGTTTTTCCTGATAACTTTTCTTGCTGCATAAATAATAACTTCATCCAAGATGTCCTCTTCTTCCTCCTCACACCTATCAGCAGCAGCTCCCATGTGTTGGTTCCAACCCTTATTGTATTCTCAAGGTTTTCTTAGTTCTTCCAGGATCACCAGCTCTAAAACAACATTCCCAGTGAACTTTCAGCTGGGTCTCCAGCTCCATAGCTCCTATAACCATCTGGGCATTTACACACAAAATTTTGCATAGATATACAAAGAAAGTTATCAGGTTCCTTGATAAATCTGTCCCTTCCCCAGTATGTTAGTGATATGAGATTCCCCTCTGTATGCTGTGAATACCATGGTTAATAAAAGACCTGTCTTGGGCCTGCACAGGGCAAAATAGGGGTAGGTGGGGAAAACTAAACTGAATGCTGGGATAAAGAAGGCAGAGTCAAAGAGAAGCAATGTAACCTCACCAGAGACAGATGCCAGATAGAACTTTCCCGGTAAGCCACAGCCATGTGGTGATACACAGATTAATAGAAATGGGTTAAATTAAGATGTAAAAGTTAGYCAATAAGAAGCTAGAGCTAATGGGCCAAGCAGTGATTTAATTAATACAGTTTCTGTGTGTTTATTTCAGGGCTGAACATCCAGGAACAAACCAGAGACTTCCTACTACATGTTAGCCACCTTTCTTACTGTCGTGACAAATATTTGTCAAAAGCCACTTAAAGGAGAAATGGTTTATTCTTATGTATCACTCAAAGGGATCATTTTCTCATGACAGGCAACAGGCAGGGAAGGTATGTATGGTCACTGAGGCAGGACACCATTTTATCACACTGTATTTATGGTCGGGAAATAGAGATCAATGAAGGATACAGCTCATTTGTTTTCTCCTTTTATTTGGTCCAGGACTCCAATTCACAGTATAGTACCACCCACACTTTAGGTGAGGCTTGTAATCTAATGTAGAAAATCACTCACAGGTGTGGCCATAGGCAAATCTAATCAAGATATTTTGTCCAAAGTATGCCCAATGGCCATCGCAATTCAGATAATTTCTCATATAGATGCCTGGAATCTTGTCTCCCAGGTGATGATTCATTTAAAACATCAAACCTACAACCTCCATTTCTATAAAGAATACCCCTAGCCTGAGTGCCAGCTCATGTGCAAGCAATCTTGTCATCCCCTAGCTCAACTTCCTTTCCCTGCATAACTGATAAATTGCCAAGTCCTAACAATTCTGATTTCCCTTATAATAAATGTATTTTTCCACACTCATCACTGCATTTACACAAAGGCTTGTAATATGAAATACTAGGACCAATGTTTACTTTAAAATCTTAATGCATAGTTTCTTTTAGAAGCAGCTGTAGGTCTAGGAGATGTGGGTAAACAGCTTACTACACCAGTGTCTGGCCCAGAATTTGGATCTCCAGAACACACATAGAAATTGTTAGTATACATTTATAACCTTAGGACTCCTAGAACAAGATGTGAGGAAGACAAGAGCTCTTGGGACAGCTAGCCTGGCATGCTCAAACAAGAAAGCCAGTCTTAAACAAGATGGTAGGCACCACACCTAAGGTTAACCTCTCACCTCGGCAACTGTACCATGGAGTATGTGCACACACACGCATGCGCACAATACACATATCAGATAACATTAACAAAAGAAGCTGCTGTAAACTTCAAATGGAAGTTTACATTTTCAGAGGTTGTGCAGGAGGAAAACATTGTCTTGGCAACCACAGAATGACATTAATCTGAAAAAGAAATACATCATGAGTACTCATCTAGATACACTCATTCTGTTCCTCTCCTCTAACCCACAGTTAGTTCCTGACATCTAAGAGACTGTGATAGCATAAAGTTCACTTATGCATATTCATTTTCTAAAGGTTCAGTAGCTCCTGACCTCTAAGAGACTGTGATAGCATAAAGAAAAATATTAAAAGCAGTGATTTTTCTAGAGGGTGTTGAAAGTCAAAACAAACACAGGTCTCTTACCGCATGCTCCCCAAATCCTAACCCTCACCCCACCCAAATCTGTGCACCATGGGAAAGTATGCCCTCTTCTTTGTAGTTTATGATACTGTTATTAATGGACTTTCCCAGTGAGAATGTTTCTCAGGTGAGTGAGAATATAAAGGGTTTGAAAAACTACTCGATTAGAGAAAACTCTCATTAGTTCCAGCAAGTTAGCAAGCCATAAAGAGTGTCAGGGCCTACAGGAGTTTGGATCCCAAGAGAAGCATCTAAGTGAGCCCTAATTAGCCCAGTGATTGAGTCAAATTGAGATTGACAAATTGGAATTAGAGAAAGGCTGAAAATCTATCTCTACGTTATTCCATTGTTATTTACATTTTTGTGCTCACTTTGTAATTTATAGGAAACAAAAGTAGCTTCTCTTGTTTTAATTGAAATTTCACTTTTATAGAGAAAAGAAAATAGATCTCAAGTTAACATGGCAGTCTATCTACTTCTAGGTTGGTCACCTAGCAAGGGCACCAAGTTATAGGACTTGCTGGCTAAATTGGGTCACTGGTATTCTTTCCTTGGGAAAGCCATGTGAATTCTTTGTCTCCAGTGTTTCATCTCATGAATTCAATCCTATGTAAGGGACATAAGTCTAAAGCACAACCAACAAAGTTCTAAAATTCACTTTGTGCATTTTAGAAGGCAATTTACAGAAAATGGTTGAAATGAGGAGACTAAATTATATTCTTCACCTTGGTATAAAAATTTGAGATGATAATATTAACATGTTTAGTGACATTTCACAATTTATAATATTCTTACAACATCCTGATAGCCACCAAGTTTTTTTGCCAGTTCAACAGTCTCATATATTTTATAAATATAAAAGTTTCATGTATTTACTTAATACTAATAAAAATACAAACAACCAAAGCAAATAAATTACTAATAATTCCCCTTGTCTAAGGTTCAATATTACACTGGATTTTTGTACTTAAGTTACTTCAGGTAGTAAATCTAAACAACACATTTTTAGTAATTCAATATCATAAAACAAACTTCCTGGAAACAACTGTGGAAATATCTACAATTTACGATGAACTCTAGGTTTCTCTTTTCTGAGGCAGACGTACGAAGGTCACAGAAGGTTTAAGCTTTCATTTCCAGAGAGAGTTCCATCCATTGCTTTAGATTATCTTTCTATTTGCTTATTTCTATTTGATGACAAAAGTGTGTTTATCTATAATTCCTTGTAGATGCTTTCCTTCAAGATTCCTTCCATCTTTATGTTCCAAATAATGGCCCCAACAGTGTAAGTGTTGTCTCATTATTTCTAAATTGAAATGAAGAAATTTTTTTTAGTTTATCTGCTTATATGACCATAGTCCTCTGTCCTTCGGAGAGGTTCCTAGCTGTGTGTAAGGACTGTGGGCACAGACAGAAGCCAAAACACTGCTGTACATCCCAGTGTCACAATAAGGGATGTTACCTCAGAAGCCTAGTTTCTTTGAAGTGCTGAAGATTATTGTTTACAAGAAAGAAGGCTGGGCCATAACACTAAGCATTACAGATAACACAAAAGACAGGAAATTCAATCCTTTGACCAATCTGTCTCCTAGGGCTCTGAACTTTTGATTCGTACAGGCTAACATAACCTAAGTAAAAATCTGCCCACAGAAGAAAGACAACACAAGCTCAGCTAGCCCTAAACACCTTTTGAATCGAGTCAGATACATCTGCTCTTAATTACCTACATACACATACACACATGTAAACATGCATACAGTGGTAGATTAAATACAGCTGTAAATGCTTAGCTAGTCTTCTGTGTCAGCTACGGAGACTAACACTCCTCCCACGAATTTGAGCTGAACTTTGGGCCTTTCCTGACTAACAGAATGTGTGAGCCAAGATGTTCTGAGGCTGTGAAGACTGGCTCGGAAGGAGCACATGTTTCACCTAACTTTCATCGCCTACTTTTTCTGGTGGCACTCTCTTAGGCTACTCGCTCTTGGATGCCACAACCATGCTCTGAGAAAAGCCAAGAAATTCCAAATAGAAACTCTATGAGGAAAGTACCAGAGTTTTCTTAGCCAGTTTTCCTGGATAAGCTGCCAAACACTAACCAATATTTAACAGCAGATCGCATGAGTATTCCTTCAAGTTGAGATTGTAGATGGCCAGCCCAGACGCCATCTCATGATAGTAGATGATACGGACGAGACCCTCAATGGAATCACCCTAGTTTGATATTCCTCCACCAAATTGTGAGCAAAGTAAAATGTATATTTTAAATGGTTAGGTTTCTGGGGCGTTTAGAAGATAATGATAGAACTACAGAATATTCACAACTAGAAACACACATTCCGGTGCCATGCATCAAAATAAGGACTCTGGTAATTCAAGCCTAAAAGCCCTTGTCTCCCATTTCTTTGTAAACCAGAAGAAGTGGGTGGTGGTCTCCATGACTGTTTTTTTTAACCTCCTAAGTGTTACAAGACCAAAATGATAAGAACTAGTCCAGCTAGAGAAACAGTATAAATGTATATGATGTTTGGTTTATAAATGGTATCAAATACCTAAATATTTATGCATATACAAGCCATCCTAAAATAGACATAGGCTCAACTAGTAAAACAAAGTAAGTTAATGAAGCCAATTACTTTCATTCATTCATGGTTGCTTTCTTTATAGTTACGTCTCTGTAGGGGTATGTGTGTGTGAGCACAGAGTTGAGAGCATTGGGTCTCCCTAGACCTAGAGTTGTAGGTAACTGTGAGCCATCAAGTATGGATGCTGGAAACCAAAACTGAGGTTTCCTCTGCTAAGACCACTACCTATTCTTAAGCATTTGACCATTTCCCCACCCCAAGTAAAACCAATTTTATGATTGCATCATTTTACAGATATCTCTCCTTTCATAATTACTTTCTGAGTATAATAATCTTGCCTTACACCATCAATATTTTATAATTTTTTGCAGTTTAACCAGGAAATGCCTTAAATGTTACCATGTCTGAATACCACATGGCTTTGATGAGACTCTCTGCTGTTCCAAGTACCCAAGTATTGAAAATCAGAGCAAACAAAAGGGTCATTATAAAAGAAAAAACAGTTCCTCCCATTCATGTCATCAAATAAGACTAGTTCAAAGCAAGAGAGGAAATGAAACTGAGACTTCTACCATCACATACACACTGAGAAAAATTCCAGAGGGTACATGACATGTACCCAGGTACTTTGAAGTAGAATCCTATCTTTTGGAATTATGACACATTCTCCTTCCATTAAAACCTCACTGTAGTGTGTGTGTGTGTGTGTGTGTGTGTGTGTGTACCAAGATTGAGAGAGCTCGTCTAGAAGATATTCTGGAAGCATCTTATATAAATCCTCTCACTCTCAAGTAAGTTCAGGCCACTATATGAACTGAAATGTTAAATGAATTGCTTTGCCAATTGATCAACTGTTTTTTAGGAAGGTTTGGGTTTGGTGTCTTAGATAAGATAGAACTTGTTCTCAATACTTAGGACATCTAGAATGGATAGAGCTAATTCTTCCAGTACTGATGAGGCAACACAGATGTAAGAAGCAAGATTATCGTGCATTAAACCACAAGATCAAGTTCTTCACAATCTCCTCAGCTTACTGCTTTTAATACCACAGGGAGACATTTACAGCCTTCTTGGAGTCCAATGTCAATAAAGACAGACCACCTTAAAGAAAAATAGCATCATGTTAAAGACAGTGGTGCTTTAGACTGGTAGATAGTGATGCCTGGTACTGGGGTAGTAAAGCCCTGTTTTTATGGAAAAGGATGGGTCTGAGGTCATTCCATAAAATTGATTTCCCAGAAAATGGAAATAGGCAATTTACTCTAAGAATTTTATTGAAAAATTATGCTATTCTATTTGAATAATGATGGGAATGTTCTACACATTTCCTTTATTAATGAATTAAAATACACAAAACACCATAAAATTATATTAGAGGTTCAAAAGTATCACTTAAATCTTCTTTACCAGTCACTTTCATTTTGTAAAATCAGCAGTTCCATTAAAATCGTATTATGCAAAAATGGGTTTTTACTGTAATAATAGTTATTACCTATTTAGCTCCCAAGGATGTTGTGAAAATTAAATAATAAGCCTTTGGAAAGCAAATACAAAGTGTCGCTAATATCAGAGGCCAAGAGGGGCGGTCGGGTGGCAAAGAGGAAGGGAAAGAGCACTCCTACACACCACAAATCACAGCCTTCACCTCCGATTCCATTGCTACAAACAATTGAAGCAGTGGTCATGTGGGCTGATGAGATTTCATTTCATCTTCTTAATATTATGATATATTAATCTTAGTCCTCATGTTATATAGATGAGGGTCATTTACACAGTTGGTAAATGTCAGGGATCCAATAGGAAAGCTGGGTTTGTTCTATTTGATGGCTCACTCTATATCCACTGAGGAATCCCCATTTTCCTAGAGTCTTATAACTGTGCTTTGAATTCGTACCCCATCTTTCACAGTCCATTAAGACCCACTTTTCCTCTCTTCACTGAAGACAGTTTGCATCTAAGCACACTGCGTTTGTTGTAGTTTGGGATTATTATTATTCATTGTATGTTCTATTAACACAGCTAAATCAGTGGCAGTCTGAGAGTGAGTATAGCTTACTCACTTTCGGTGACTAAATATGTGATACATAAACTCAGACACAAGGCAAATGATTTTTTATCAATGGTTCACTGTGATAGGCTCCCATCCAAGCACTTCCTCTGTTGTTTGTTTGTTTGTTTGTTTGTTTGTTTGTTTTTCGAGACAGGGCTCCTCCAAGTAGCTTNTTGTTTGTTTGTTTGTTTGTTTGTTTTTCGAGACAGGGCTCCTCCAAGTAGCTTTGATAACTGTCCTGGAACTCGCTCTGTAGCCCAGGATGGCCTCGAACTCACAGAGATCCGCCTATCTATGCCTCCCGAGTGCTGGGATTAAAGGTGTGTGCCACTGCCACCTGGTTTCTTCCTCCGCTCCCCTCTGGTTTTCCTAAGAGCAAACATGTCATACATCAAATTGGTTTGTTTATTTCTAGTTAAAGGAAAAAATGTTAAGAATAAATGTTAAAATAATTTTTTGTGTAAATTAGACTGATTTTCATGAATCAAAGCTGGTAGATAAGGTAACTTTAGTAAGAGAGGGAGATATGATAAAGAAATCTAGCTATGGGTCTTAATGGTAAAGTAATTGCCTAGAATGTACAAGGCTCTCGGCTTGAGTCCCAGTGAGTGATTGTGCACGCGCGCGAGTGTGTGTGTGTGTGTGTGAATGTGCATGTGTGTGTGCCATATGTATATTCATATGTATAACTATGCTTATGCACATGTGAGTGGGAGACAGAGAAAGGAGAGAGAAGGAGAGGGAGAGAGAAGAATACCCAGTGCTGGTTTCCTGCCTGACCATTCTTTACTCACTAACTGGGTAGAATTAGATTGGGTGGCCTCACATTTCCATGTCCCAGATTCCTCATTTATAAAACCATGGATAGGAATGGGATCTACTTACAAAGCAATTGTGAGAACCAAATGAAAGCATCCCCATAGAAGAACACAATAGGCCACACACCCCAAGCACTGTCATCAAAAAAAAAAACCTAATTCACATTTCTTAGTAATCTGTTCAAAGGATAAGAAATAGTTTTTCACGGATTTGTACAGACTTGAAGTTGTACTGTGTAAAACCTTTCAACCTCAGAGATTTGCTTTTGCTGTTTAATTAAAGCTGACAGCATTAAGCTCATGCCCTTCATCCAAGCAGCAGTTAGTATCTAACTGGTGAACACACTTGAATCGAAGAAATTTGGGAACCAAGGAAACAAAAGCAGTCACGAAAGAGTGAAGAATTGAGGCAAAGGCAAGTTTACAGGAAAGTAGATTCAGTATGAAGACCCATCAGAGGCCAGAATATCAAGATCTGTCATTTTTTTTTTTTTTCGTTGTCAGAAGCTCATGGCTGAGACCCAACATTGAAAAGCACAAATGGATTTAACTGCTGGGCATGATCAGGCCATCTGTTGGCACAAGAGCAAGAAGACACAATGGGCAAAGAGCAAAGTTTTCATTGCCTATTCCATGGCTCCTTTTTCTCACCTCTCTTTTTACTTGAGTGCAAAATGTAACAAATAATAACTGGGCATGTTTTAAACCCCTCTCCTCTTTCGTTCTCATAGTAACACAGCTGGGTGGATTAAAAGATACTATATATATATCCTATACCCGCAGCTGAATTCCCAGCCCTCCTTTCCCCACAACATAGATTTGCGTGTTTCCGAGCAGCTTCCTGGAGAACTCAGGCCTGTCATCTGAGCTGATGATGATCACAGGGATGAAGGGAAAAGGCAAACGCCAAGGGCTCCCAGGCAACAGAGCACACAGTCAACGTAGCTTGCAACGCCAAGCAAGATAGCTGAGACTGCTGCTGTTTGTTCAGCATCAAGCCCCCAAGATACTAGAAGCTTGGCAACGAACTTCCTGCTTGGAGTGAGAGAAATCATCAGCTTCGTGGGAAAACCACAGTCTGGGGCAAATCTACTGGCTAGATTCATCAAAGACAAATCTGAGGGAGGAGAGATTTTTTTCTTTGCAGTATAGGAATGACTCATAAGCCTATTTACTAAAAAAGTTCCATCCTCCATTGAAGGTACAGGTGGATAATGGGGATGACGATATTTCAAGTTTGCATTTGACAGCTCATTTGGATTAGCATTCATCTTTCTATGTGGTTACAACACTTCACTAAGGGCTTCCAAGGGACCAGGGTGCTTTGTCTGACTCTGACATTGTCAATAACATGAACAACATATCTACGCTATTTTTACTTTACTCTTAGTAAACTAACTGATACACAGTTAGTGTTCAGTAAATACATGACATTATTAGTGAATCACAGAGAGACAAGTGTTCTTTCCCCCATTGCAGATCTTTTGTTTACTGTAACCTTGAGATATTCACATTGATCATAAATGGAATTAAGTTTCGTGGTGCTCAATATAAATGTACTAGTTACCTGGACTTCAGTGGACTTTTCTTTAAGGAAAATGAATGTTTTAAATGCAGATTGCTTTGGTGTATTTCTGAAATAATCTTTTTCTAAATCTATTCTCCTCCATTGATTCAAATCTTTTAAAACTAATAATAGTGTACAATATACAAAGGAATCAATTTCAGAAGTGAAGACAATCAACAGAACAGTAGAAATTTTTGCCAATTATTCATATGTCAAAGAGTTAATATCTAGAATATATGTACAAAGAGATCAAGAGTTGGAGATGTAGCTTAGTGGTAGAGTGCATGCATAGGATATATAAAGTCCTCAATTCAGTCCCTAGGACCCAAACTAATAATTTAACTAAACACCAAAAGAACAAATAATCTAGTCATTAAATAAACAGATTAATTCAATTGACAGTCCTCAAAGAAGGAAGTACAAATCCAATACATTTGTGAAAAGTACTCAATATTCTTAATCATAAAGAAAATAAAAGTCAAAATTACACTGAAGATTCCATCACAGCAAAATAGCTACCAATAAGGAAACAAATGATGACAAATGCTGTCCAGGGAAAAAGACCACTCATTCACTACTAGTGGGAATGCAAACTGATTCAACCACTACATGAAACAATATAAAGGTTCGTCAAAAAATTTAGATAGTTCCTCTCCTATATCAACTTCCCTAAGGGGTCATAAAAGTAAGTAACTACTCATTTCTACTGTTCCCCTGTCTTGCATTACACCATGAAATTTTACCACCAATCGGATTTGGTTCAGTTCCGTTCATCTGTTTTTTCTCACAACTGGTTTCACTCACTGGGCAAAATCAAGACGTCATCACCAGGTCCTGGAAGGGTCTCGTTGTATCCTCCCCAACCTTTTGAAACATCCTTCCATGTTTCAGGAAGGGACCATTTTAAAGATGATTCAGGTACAGATGTAGAAGCTGGAATACACAGGAAAGGTGCAAAGTTAACTATGAAAACTCAAATATTTGTGACAAGGTTAAGCATCTATTCTTAATTTATGACTGGTATTTTGACCTTTCAAAGTAGCTGCTCTTGAGTATTAGAAGTTTCTATAAATGTGCCACATTTTCGTTATTCATTCTTTGGTTGAGGGGCATTTAGGTTGTTTCCAGGTTATGGCTATGACAAACAATACTGCTATGAACATAATTGAGTACATGTCCTTGTGGTACGATTGAGCATCCTTTGGGTATATATACCCAAAAGTGGTATTGCTGGGTTTTGAGGAATATTGTTTCCTAATATTCTGAGAAATCACCATACTGAAAATCCAAAGGTACATTTACACAACAGAAACAATAATGACATCTTGATATTTGTAGGCAAATGGATGGATCTAGAAAACATCATTTTGAGTGAGGTAACCCAGACCCAG